>PYAF01000971.1:127342-140391 GCA_007407185.1 Glycine tomentella | reverse complement strand
ATAATTCTATGTCAGAGTATGTTACACTGCTAAAAAAATAATTTTTTACGAAGGTTCTTTACCTATTTTAATGATGGTTTCAAAATCACCTTTGTAACAAATGATTCTAAGACGATTTTTCAATGAAATCGTCTTAGAACATGATTTTCATAAAAAAATAATTAAAAAATAGATTTCTAAGACGGTGTTTTGGAAAATAAAAAAAATTAGAATCACAACTGTCTTAGAACATGATTTTTATAAATAAAAAAATTAAAAAAAGTATTTCTTAGTGTTAGAATGTTCAATTTCTAAGATGATTTTTTCCTCATAACCGTCTTAAAACATGATTTTTATAAATAAAAAAAACTAAAAAATGAATTTCTAATTGATACTGAGCAATTGCAAATGCTTTTGAAGTAGCTTCTCCAGCAGGAACACAGTAATTGACTAGACCTGCGTCAATGAATTTTTAGCCACTCAATCCATATATCATGATATTTGTTAAGGATGGCAGTAATAGATGCTTCTGAAAAGAAACACCAAGAAATTAGTATTTTTTTTCGCTGGCGAAATTATGAGTTCACAGAAACAATAGGGATACAACATGCACTCCTATACATCTCTGCACCTGATGATGTTTTTACTAATTAGAGAAAAAAAGTGATCTAAGTGCTTATGATTTGCATGTATGATTTATCACCCTTATGATATTTTAATTTTTTCTACTTTTCCTACAGAAATTGAAGACAAAGTGAAAAGGATAATGAAACTTATTAAAGAAAACAACCTTGAAGAGGATGGTACCCCAGTAGAACATTCTAAGAAGGAAGGCCTTGTTGAACTGATTGAAGATTTCCACAATCAATACCAATCACTGTATGCACAATATGATCATCTAACAGGCGAGTTAAGGAAAAAGACTATAGGGCAATCGAGAAAAAGGGATTTCTTCATTCAGCTCAGACTTTGATTCAGATTCAGACTATTCTTCAAAGGACAAAGACAACAAAAATGGACAACTGGAAAATGAATTTCAAAAGACAATTGATGGCTTAAGGCAAGAACTTGAAATGCATATAAAAGTGGCTGAGTTTAATCGTAAGTTGACAATCACACATGAAGAGAAGGAGGATCTTAATTCAAAATATCTTTAAAACAAACATAAATACATACTATGCATGAATTTTGGGCAGAAACTTGTTCTATTTTCTTTGGTAATCTTTTTTAGTCATATTAAACTGTGAATGAAATTTAGGTATCAGAGGTAGAGATTTCATATAAATAGATCTGCAGTACATGACACTAAAGAACATTATGGACTATGGCTATGATGTAACTCCTCAGTGACTAGGGAAATACTTTAACAAAGGACCAACATAGAAATGTTATAGTTATGACACACAGATATGGTGATAAGGCAACTTATAAAATTTTTGGAATATAACATGCCCGGGAAAACAAAATTAAATAATAAAAATTACATGGATATGCAAACATGTCTTCGTGCAAGCATGAGTGAAAAGAAGTCTTCACAAATAAAAGGTATGTGTGAATTTTGAATGACAGGTTGATAACCCTCAGTGTGGGACAAGGGAAAGAATTATTACATGAGATATACTGAACCAGATTACATGATTTGCCAACTTGTGTGGCTGCAAATGCCTTTGGATATAAAATAATCAACACTTACGATTTGGATTGGCAGAAGAGGATAAAATGAAATGGAAGGGAATAGAATATAAAGATATTATGTTCCGTTGTTTAGATTGGTAAAATGAGGATGGTATATAGTGGAAACTAATGGAACCTATTCTATCCTATTTCATTGTTTACCTACATTTTTCTTTCACCCCAATTTGGCCAAAAGGGGTTGGAACTGGAATTTTGTTTCATCCCATCATAACATATCGAAACAATGGAATTGAGGTTTTATTCCATTATGTTCCATTCCACTTCATTCTATTTTAATCCATTTCACTTTTGTCCCATCTCTTCTCATCAATCCAAACATAGACTAAATTTAAGGAAATAATCATTTTTTTCCAAAAGCTCTTCAAGGAAGTTGACAAAAATAAACAATTATTCTTCAAAATAATTAAGTTCAACCAATGACACACTTATAAACATAATTTGGAGTAAATCACAACAAGCAATCACATAATCAATCTTCTATCTAAGCCATCTGGTCATAGTTTGTTGAGCCATATTCAAACAGTGTCAAATTGTATTCAAACATGAAAAAAAAATGGAGACATCTCTGAGTATATATCTAGACATATCCTAAAGTTATGAAGCACTAGTAAGCATTTTTTATTCCCAGAAATAATTTGTAACAAAATATAGTATCAAAAGACATACATTACAGCTTATCTCCCCGTAAGACATTCATTTGTCAAATAACACATGCACATATACAATGATGGTTTCAAAAACTAGGTTGTTGGATGTACGCAAAGAAAAACAAGGCAAAGCAGAGAAAGGAAGCCAAGGTTAATAACAAAATATCAGCATCATCCCCATCTACTTAGTATCATTCTTCCATTTTCATGCTCACAATTATGAACCTCAACCATAATAAGAACTGAAAAAACACTACTAGCAAAATTAACAAAGGATGAGGTATTTTTATCTGACATAGTATCCAACAGGCATTGCTAAGTGCTAACTTGTACATAATAAACAATAAGGACTTTTGCACTCGAAAGTGAAACACAGTTTCTACTCGGGAGAGAGAACATTACCAAGTATACAATAGGATTGGCAGTAAGCAACTGAAAGGAATTCAAAATCTCAATATCAGCAGCCTTCCAATCCCCTAGACGTACATCTTTTCCTTCCTCAAGCAATGCCTTCGCTTGAAGACATGCATAATTTTCATATATGAGAAGAGGAAAAATGTGACAGTGCGACAATTAAGTGATCACATAAATATTAGGTGAGTCTACATGTAAGAAAATTGTGCCAATTTATTTTGGCAAATATAGCTGGTTGCAGGTATGGAGCAAAGTGCAAAATATATAAAATATACAATACAAAAGATAAAGTCAGACCCTTTGACAACATTCGAGCTCGATTTTTAACTGCTTGTCATTGCTCCTCTTCATGCTTTTCTCGATATCTTCTATCTTTCTTTCCATGAATTCAATATCCTAGAATGATTTGCAAAGGGAGGAAGGCTTACAAGTTATGTTACAGGATACAAACAGATCTATCAAACATGTATAAACTTTATATTTACATAAAAGAATAAATTCATTAAGATGAAAAGAAGAACTTACAACAAAATGGAGGATAAGAGATGTCCTTAATGCTAGAAAAAAGGTCAAACAATGAAGAAAAAATGGAGCAAAGCTACCCAATTGCTCCATATACCTGTTGATAAATTGAAAGATGAGAAACTAGCACTTGGCAAAGAGTTAGAGGCAGTTACAGGTGAATTTTCCATTGTGAAACAGCAATTGGAACATGCAGATCACAAATGACAGATATAAGGCACAATCTGAAAGTTGCTGAGGAAGAAAATGAATCTTTCAAACTGAAACTTTCACAGGCTTCAAATGAGGTTCACCTGGCTCACAATAGAATACAAGATTTTTGAAGCTGAATCAAGTCAGTTAAAGGAGAAACTTGATGAGAGTGGAAGGGAAATTTCTTCCCTCACACACATGTATCAAGGGTATCAGAAAGGATCCTTAAATCAAATCAGGGAACTGGAGGCACAAGCCACAACCTTGGAGAAGGAATTAGAATCACTGCAAAACCATAAGAGAGATATGGAAGAGCAAATTAAGAACAGCACAAATGAAGCAAGGGAACTAGGAGAGCTCAATTTAGTGTGGTATCACAGGTCCTCACACATACTGGTGCACTCACACAAACACACAACAATTTCTCTGGTAGAATACTTCTAATGTATTTAGATAATGGTCTGCAAGCCACACATTGGCCTTTTACATGAGATGCTATTTATAAGTAATAGCAAGTGGGAGCAATTTAAAAACTTTCATATCTAATAAATTGTCTACTAACGTAAACTTAAAGAAACTTAAAGACATGACTCTTCACTTGAGTAACTCTTCACCTAGAGACATGACTCTTCATATGAGTAACTTCTTCACATAGGAACATGACTCTTCACATATCTAATTTATTATTATTAAAGTTTAATCCAACAAAATCCCCCCATAAACTTTAAATATTTCTTCCGTCTTTCATCCCCAATATCTTCTTACAATTTTTCAGCAGCAATGTCGGTAATGGCTTCGTGAAAACATCTCCGACTTGATCTCGGCTTGCCACATGAAGTAACTCCACCTTCTTTCCTTTTACTTGATCTTGGATGAAGTGGAATCTGACGTTGATATGCTTTCTCCTTTCGTAATTGACCGGGTTCTTAGCTAACTCGATTGCTGACTTATTATCTACTCGGATCTCGATTGGACTGTCTTGAACTTGTCCTAGCTTTTCCAACAGACTCCTCAACCATACTGCATGACAAACACATCAGGATGCCGCAACGTACTCAGCTTCACAAGTTAATAGAGTCACAATTGGTTCATTCTTTGACATCCAGGCAAAAGCTGTGTTTCTCATGAAGAATACATAACTAGCCGTGCTCTTCCTATCGTCCATGTCTCCACACCATTCACTGTTTGAGTAGCCTTTTAACCTGTAATTTTCTGGCTTTGAATAGAGAAGTCCTTGAGAGATTGTTCCTTGAATATATCTTACAATCCTTTTAGCCGCTTTCCAATGAGAGTAACTCGACTCTTCCATAAACCGACTTATAATTCCAACACTTAAACATAGATCCGACCTCGTACATGTTAAATATCTCAAGCATCCCACCAAGCTTCTATAGTTTCTTGGATCAACACATTCTCCTCCATCATACTTTGAAAGTTTGAATCGGGTTCCATAGGAGTTGAAGCATACAGGTCCTGCAAACTCCTCATTCGGGGTTGTCTCATCTCGTCTTCATCAGATGTCTCACTTCTTGCCGGGATCCAACTTGGTGATCTGCCTTCCTTCTCTTCTTGTTGAGTAAGCGTCTGTCCGGGATCTAAGATGACCTCGAATGAAGTGCTCCAGTTCCATTCATCTTCTTCATTAACTTTCACATCTCGGCTTATTATTACTTTCTTGGTGTCAGGATTCAACAACTTGTATCCCTTTGGCTTTTCATCATATCCAATGAAAATAAATTTCCTGCTCTTGTCTTCCAACTTGGTTCTTTGCTGATCAGGGACGTGTGCATAAGCAACACTTCCGAAGACCCTGAAATGGCCTACTGATGGCTTCTGACCCGTCCATGCTTCCTGTGGGGTTTTTCCATTCAAACTGGAATGCGGACAGCGATTCTGCACATATACAGCACACAGTACAGCCTCCCCCCAAAACTCCTTAGGCATTTTCTTCATTTTTAACATTGATCTTACCATGTCAAGAATGGTACGATTTTTCCTCTCAGCTACTCCATTTTGTTGTGGTGAGTACGGTGCAGTTAAGAACCTTCTTATTCCATGCTCCTCGCAATACCTTTTAAATGCAATTGATGTGTACTCCTCACCTCGGTCAGAACGGATCGACTTGATTCGCCTTCCAGTTGCATTTTCTATCATCATCTTAAAAGTCTTGAATACTTCAAGCACTTTGGATTTTCTTCCAGAAAATACACCCAAGTTTTTTTATGACTAAAATCATCTATAAACGAGACAAAATACCTTTTTTCACTGAAAGACCCAGGAGAAATGGGTCCACACAAGTCGGTATGAATTAGTTCTAGTGGTTGTCGAGATCTGTATTTGGCCGTCTTTTGAAATGGACTCCTAGCATGCTTGCTTAGCACACATTCTTCATAAAATCTCTTTTCACAGTTCAAACTCGGCAACCCATCCACCATTTTCTTGTTCATCATCTTGGCCAGGTCTCCGTAGTGAAGATGCCCAAACCGGCAATGTCATAAGGATACTTCATCACTTATCTCACTTTGCAAACACCCAACTTGCACACTCCTCAACATTAGTTTGAACATTCTATTTTTCTCCATCTAAACTCGAACTATTAAACGTCTTTGTTTATCCTTCATGAGGAGAACTCGGTCTGTCATGAGAACCGAGTAGCCATTCTCCATCAGTTGTCCCACACTAAGAATATTACTTTTTAGATCGGGCACATAATAGACATCACGGATGTGCCCAATTCGCCCATCTTTCTGCAAGAAACAAATTGTACATTGGCCTTTGACATCAACCTTTGAAGCATCTCCAAACGAAACATGTCCGACTTCTATTTGTCTTAGATTACTAAACAAATGCTTATGCCCACACATATGATTGCTTGCACCAGTGTCTAGATACCATTCCATCTCGGATCGCTTGTTGACTTCACTTCTAGTCATCATCAGAATTCCTCCATCTCTTACTTCTCCTTCTGTAACAAGGTTTGAAGTTTCATTTCTTCTTTCATCTAGACAATCCTTCGCAAAATGTCCAACTCGGCCACAATTGTAACATCTATCCGAGTTGCAATCTCTTGAGTAATGTCCATACTTTTCGCATTTAAAACATTCTACATTCGATTGATTTGAATGTCGGCCTCTTCCACGACCTCGACCTTGCCAATTCTGTCGACTGGATTCAGCCTGCTCCTTATTCCTTCCTTCTTGACCTCAGCCTCTACCACCTCGATCATGTCCACGTCCACCTCGGCCAGACCTCTATCTCGGAAATTTTGAGAATAGAGTGCTTTCTCGTCTTTGATTGAAGCTTTTGTCTGGAGTGCTTGCTCCAGTGACTCTTCTTTCTTCTTTTTCTTTCTTTGTTCATGTGCCTCCAAGGAACCAGCAAGTTCGTCAATGGTGAGCGTTGCTAGGTCCTTTGGCTCCTCAATCGCACATACAACATTCTCGAAGTCGTCAGTGAGAGACCTCAGAATTTTCTCCACCACTCTGGCATCGGACAACACCTCTCCATTTTTGTTTAGTTGATTTACCACGGTCTGGACCCGGGTGATGAAACCGGATACCCCTTCTCCTTCCTTCATTTTCATTCCTTCCAACTCTCCACGGAGAGTTTGAAGTCAAACCTGTCTAACTCGATCGGCTCCCTTGTAGACATTTGCAAGAATGTCCCATGCCTCCTTTGAAGTTATTCCACCAGCGATCTTCTCAAACCCGGAATCATCAACAGCCTGGAATAACATGTACAACGCCCCTTTGTCTTTCAACCTTGTCTCCTTCAATGTCTTGTTCTGCGCCGCCGTATATCCTGCTGTGGATGTTGGTTTCTCGAAACCACCATGGACAACCTCCTAACTATCATGGGCTCCCAAAAGAGCTTTCATCTGGATACTTCAATTTTCGTAATTAGCCTTTGTAAGGCGGGGTAGTGACAGACTACTACTTGGCCCACTCTCCATTTTCTCACGCTCTGATACCAATTTGTGGTATCACAGGTCCTCACACACACTGGTGCACTCACATAAACAACAAAAATTTCTCTGGTAGAATACTTCTGATGTATTTAGATAATGGTCTGCCAAGTCACACATTGGCCTTTTACATGAGATGCTATTTATAAGTAATAGCAAGTGAGAGCAATTTAAAAACATTCATATCTAATAAATTGTCTACTAACGTAAACTTAAAGAAACTTAAAGACATGACTCTTCACTTGAGTAACTCTTCACCTAGGGACATGACTCTTCACATGAGTAACTTCTTCACCTAGGGACATGACTCTTCACATGATAACTTCTTCACCTAGGGATATGACTCTTCACATATCTAATTTATTATTATTAAAGTTTAATCCAACATTTAGGACTACAAAACCAAATATCAGAACTTGAAATAAAGTCCATTTTAATTAGAAGAGGAGCTATTTGCTATGATGAAGAAACTCAAAGATAATGAGAATGAGTCATCTTCTAAAATGTCGGATTTAACATCTTAGATAGACAAGCTGTTGGCCGATATAGGCACATTACATGTTCAGAAAAAATGAACTTGAAGAGTAGATCATTTCTAAAATTAATGAAGCTTCGACTCAAGTCAAAAGCATTACAAATGAGTTGAATGCGTTACAGCAAGAAGTGGAGTCCCTCCAACACCAGAAATCAGACTTGGAAGTTCAGTTAGTGGAATAAGTCGAAGAAAAATCTGAGTATGTAATTCAAATGCAAACTCTTAAAGAGGAAATTGACAAAAATATCCTGGAACAAGAGAGACTTGTGGAAGACAAGGAAAATTTAGCCATGAAGCTAAGGACATTGGAATTAGAGATGAACACTATAAAAAACAAAAATAGTGAAGCTGAAGAGCAAATAAGGGCTAAAAAGCCATGAGATCAGTCACATGAGTCAGGGAATGTTGGAGCTACATGAAAAATAGCAGAAATAGAGAAAATATCAACAGATACAGAATCACATTACTTAGTTCTCTAGGATAAATTTATTAATGCGGAGCAAGCGATTTCAGATAAAATGAAGGCTTCCAGTGAACAAATTAAGAATCTTGAACATGATGTGGCTTCCCTAGCAGGATAAATAGGAATTAGAACAACAGTGTGAAAAGCTGAAGTTGGAGTTGGATTCCATGCAGAACCAAAAGAGTAATGTTGAAGAACAAATGAGAGCTTAGGACCATGAAAAACTCTGGGCTGAGAGAGGAAAATTTGGGATTTTAGGGAACAATTACTATGCAGGAGAACACATTAGTTGACAAAGAGGCAGAGCTATCCACGTTATAGATAAATGGAGAGGAAAAAGAGAGCGAGGCTTCAGGCCAAATAATTGCCTTCACACTACGAGTTGATAATCTAAAACATAATTTGGTGTCTGGGCAAAATGAGAAACAGGGATTAGAACAGCAGTGTGAAAAAATGAAAATGGAGCTAGATTCTACAAATAACCAGCTAGGTGAAATTGAAGAGCAGCTGATAGCTAAAGACCATGAGAACACTGAACAGAGAGAGGAATTTTTGAGACTTCAGGGAACGACTGCTGCACTGGAGAAAACATTGAGTTATCTATTCTTCTTAACGGTCAAAGCGAACCCAGACAAAGAATCAGAGTTGTCCACTTTACAGGAAAATCTTCACGAAAAAGAGAGTGAGGCTTCAGGGAAAATAATTGCCTTCATGTCCCAAATTAATAATCTTCAAAAGGACTTGCTTTCCTTTGAGAAAACAAAAGAAGAACTGGAGCTCCACTGTGAAAAAATTAGCGAACAACATGCATAAAGCCTTGTAATGGTAGAGAATGAAAACAATGACATATCAAGAAAAACTATGGATCTTAAGAGATCACTTGAAGAGCGAGAAGATTCATATGAGAAGTTGAATCAAGAATATAAGCAAATTGATAGTTTGTTTAAGGAATGCATTGTCAAACTTGCAGTTGCAGAGAAGAAGATTGAAGAAATTGCAGGATAGTTTCATGAAGGCATTGAGTCGAAAGATAAGAAGGTAGCTGATTTGGAACATACAATGGAAGAGCTTAAAAGAGACCTAGAAGAGAAAGAAGATGAAATCAGTACTTCACTCGATAATGTTCGGATGCTTGAGGTTAAGCTTCATCTGTTAAAAGAGACCTACACTACTACAATAAATACATTCTAAGATGCACATTCAAAGACGGCAGAAGCGAAACCGTCTTAGTTGGTGATGCAGTGGCAAAATCGTAAATAATTTGATGGAGATTGCTCTCCAAGCTGAGCAAATCCACGTACACAACCAACAGAAATAGAGAAGCCTTGAGGAATTTCAAGACAATGGACATATGTAGGGATAAAATTCATTAGCCAATAAAAAGAAAGCAAGTAGAAAGCAAAGCCATCATGATGTAGGAAGATATTTGCACTTCCTTAATACTTACCAATAAGTAGGAACCGTAAATAAGCTTGGACAAAGGGGGAAGTATACATTTAATTAACCAAAGAAGGATGGAGAATTCTCTTGAACCAAGCCACTTGGAAGACAAGTGTGATAACCCTCATTATGGCGCGGTTGGCGCCAGATCCCGAGCTGGTAGCGCTAGGGATCTTTGGAAGAAAATCCTGTTATGGGTGTGGCGCTGATGGCGCCATACCTACTGGAACTTGACGCCCAGAGCGTCAGAACCACACGACGGGCGCCAGAGGTTTTCCAGCCCGCGCGGATAGCGCCATTGGTGGCGCGAATGGCGCGGGAAGTGGTCTGGAAAACCAAGTTTCACTGGAATTCCACGCGGTTAGCGCCAGGTGTGGCGCGGATGGCGCCATAGGTCAAGGAAGGTATGGCGCAGATGGCGCCAGTGTGGCGCGGGTGGCGCCACAGGTTCTGGAAGTTGACGTTGGAGGCGTGGGAGTGGCGCTGGTGGCGCCACATAAACCGCCATGTTGGCGCGGGTAGCGCCGAAGCTAGCACGGATCGCGCCAGAGCTCGGGAAGGCAGAGTATTTAAGGGCAGTCGCGTTTTTGAAGAAGAAAAACTTCTTCTTCTTCCTCCCTTTGCCCCAGCCTCCATTAATGACTGTTCCAAGCTTTCTAGGACCTTATATGTTGACCTAAACACCTCCCTAAGACCTAGAAACTTGAGAAAACCGATTAGAAAGCTAAAATCCTTCATCCTTTCCTTTGAACTGAGCAAAATCCATTCCCTCAGAAAACCCTTGGAAACTTGAGTTTGGCGAAGTATTAAGGGCTCAGCAGGGACAACAGAGCTTGAGGAAGTAGTCCTGTAGCTTTTCTGGTCGCCACTGAGGTAAGAAACCCGAGTTTCTTCGGTTGATTTAGAGAGTTGGGGTTTTCTGGATTTTGTGATCTATATTGATCTGGGGCTAGAATTAGCTCAGGGTTCTGTAGAGAATCTTGTTTAGAACTGTATAGTGATGAAGGATTAGCTTTCAGTTTTTGAATTGATGAACTTTGAATCTTGGCTCTGTGATATGCATGTGTGGCTGTGTAATGAGTCACTTGTTGTTTTCTGGACATGCAAGAGCCTTGATTATGATTGTGATGAGCTTGAGAGGCTATTTGAACAGTGCTTTGAGTGAAACTCAGACCGTTCCAGTGATATTTGTATTATGGGCCAATGTTGGCCAAAGCGTATATGTACAGGCTGTGCATTGAGTCTGGGATGACTCAGATGCTTGGTATTCAGTCTTGAGAGACCTTGTGTGGTTTGTGAGAAGTCTAGTGTGGGCTGAGATTGATTGAACCCTAGGATAGGGGAATTCTGTACATGATATGTGCTGTGTTTGAATGTCTATGGATTGGTTTTGATATTAGAATGTCCCTTGAATAGGGCGTGATATTGGAACTGTTGGTGGCGGGAGCCACAGACCAGGGAAGGAACTGCAGAGTAATACCTTGCCAGGTAAGTTCTGAGTCCCTGGGGATTGATTCTCATTTGGTTGCACACCACACTCCAGGGGAGTGATGGTCATATTCATAATGCATGCATTGGGTGTTGCATATATTACTCTACGTACATTTGTGCTTGGTTGTGCTATGAACTGTGAAAGGCATTGAGTGAATCTCTGCCATGTATTGAGGGCATTGAGGGTTCTCTGCCCAGGGCATTGAGTGAATCTTTGCCATGTGAAGAGAATTGAGTGAATCTCTGCCATGTTGACGGCATTGAGTGAATCTCTGCCATGTGCTGAGGGCATTGAGTGAATCTCTGCCAGATATTGAGGGCATTGAGTGAATCTCTGCCATGTGGAACGACATTGAGTGAATCTCTGCCATGGATGTGAAATAGACTTGATATGTATGCTTGTCTGATGTTTGTATTGTAAATTGTGGGCCAGGGTGGGAATGATTTCCCAAGGACCCTGAGCTTACTGAGATATGTATCTCACCCCGTGTGGGGATTTGTGATTTCAGGTGACTCTTCGGACAGAAGAGAGCAGTCTCAGGGTAGGAGGCCTGAGTAGAGACATTTCTGCTTGATTGAGAAGCAGTAGGGAGAGCTGAAGGCTCAGTATTGATTTTGTTTATGTTTTGTACCCTTGACAAGGGCTGTATAGTTCTGTATACCCTCGATGAGGGCAGATATTCTTTTATATCACCACGGTGTGGTGAAAAACTCTGATGTATATGGATGTACAGAACTATTATGATATGATATGAGATGAATTTCCTCCTGAGTATATTGTAGACGTTTACTTATCTGTCTATGTTTATTTATGAGAAACTGGATCAGCAAAGGCGTATGTTATGTGCCTTATCTAAATATTTGCTTGATACATGTGAATCCATACATAATGAATCAAGAAAAATGATTCTAAGCTTCCGCTAAGTAAAATGTTTAGTGTTAATGAGACGCTTATCTGATATTGTTAATGATAACGTAACGGAGGCCTACGGGGTGTTACAACAAGGAATGACTAGCCAATGAAATCAAACCAAGTATAAAGTAAGCTATTATAACTTAAGGAAGATTTTTGTAGCAAAATCACTATATAAAGGATGATATAAACCGAAAATAGGGCTGTCCTTAAGGGAGTTTCACGTGCAAAAACCTCACCTAAAATGCTTCTATTTCATTCCTTTCACACAAAGCAAAACCAAAGCCTTCCACCCTTAATTTCTCACGTGAAGACCAAGCAATCCTAGAGCAAGAATCATTCAATTTCAAAGGAAGGAAAGTTGTCCAAAAGTCTAAGGAAAGCAAGGTATGGGGAAGTTTATGATGAGCTATGTTTGAATATTAAGTTTCTTAGTTATTTCATGAAGAACTATGCCTTGTATTCTAAGTGTTCGATGAATGGTCTTAAAGAGTTTGAATGGTTATTTGGCTAAGTAATTTGGTTCTAGTTTAACAAATGAATATTAGATGAATAACTTGAACATAATCTAAGGAATGAAAGTTAGAACTAACAAAAAAATAAAGAAAGTATGGTTATCTTAAAGAAAATATTTTACTAAAATCAAAGTGTTTTATGTTCTACTAAAGTTTGTAGGTTCCAATTAAAAGTGTTTTGTAAATTCTTGAAACATGTCTATTTTATGCTAGAATTATGTGGAAACATGTTTATTTATAGAATTATGTTGAACTTTATAAAGATTAAAGTTTAAGTAG
>PYAF01000971.1:97055-115229 GCA_007407185.1 Glycine tomentella | reverse complement strand
ATGTTATGACATAGCCTTTTATGTTTTCCAATCTACTTGTGGATAAATCCAATAAGATATACTATCAAACCTTTATTTCAAAATCATTTTCAAAACTTCACTTATTTTCAATTAATCATTGGTCTTTTTAAAATAAATTATCCGCTGCAAATAAAATAAATACGAATAAAATGAAAGAGTGAAGTGGTGGTTACAATTGACATTATTGTATTTATTAGTATTTATTCAATAATAATATCAATATAATATATATTGTTTGGATTGATTTGGTTTTGGCCTAGTTTGGTTCTATTTTTAATTTGCAAGTTTGCGATTCATTTAATAAATAAACAAAATATTTTTAAAAAATACAAAACAACATCGTTTATGCCAAAACTTAAGTTGTAATGCATCATACAACATTGGTTTTGCCAAAACTGATGTTGTATAGAACAATACAATATCGGTTTTGCCCAAAACTGATGTTGAAAGTATTGTACAACATCAGTTTTGGAATAACCAATGTTGTATGGTCCATTACAACATTGGTTTTGCCAGAATCGATGTCGTTTGTGCTTTTTTCTGTATTTGTTACTATACCATATCGATTTTTGGGAGAAACGATATTGTATAGTGGATTTCAACAGAGGTTTTTATAACCGATGTTGAAAATGGCCTACTTTTAATGAGGATCATTTCAACATTGGTTCAAAACTGATGTTGAATGTCCAAAATAACAGATATTAAAAGCGTTTTTCTAGTAATACACACGTGCTGATTTTCTGATAGAAAATGTTAACTTAGAACACCAAAACGTGTACTAAAATGATAGAATTATACTTTTTGTTCTTCATAAGAGTTGTAGCCCCCCCTGGAGTTTCTCTAGTTAAGGGATTTTATTTCACTTAAAAAGGATTTATATAACTCTAGATATTGCAATTTTAGGGAGTAAAGGATAAGTTGTCATAATTATGTGATCAGTTTGTATATTTCCTAATTTTAGGTTTCTAAATGAGTGAAATAGATTTTGAGATCAACATAGAAGTTGTAGATAATTGTCTTATTTTTATAACGAGATAAGAAAAACTTAATAAGATTAGTACAACTCTAGACATGATTATTAAACTCTATGTAGGTCATAATAACGTAGGAGGAAAAATTAGTGCATAATATTGATATCATAGTGAGTGGTAGTATAATGCATGATGTTATACTTGTGATTTTATGAATGAAGGGATGTGATTATATTGTTGTGTAAATGAGTGAATTTTCCCATGATTGATATTGTGACTTAATGCATGATGTCCACGAGAATATGTGAAAGTAAATATGTCATGGTATGTGTATGTGTTGCAAAAAGTATTTGGAGAACCTGTGCCCGGGAGATAGGAATCTCAAAGTGAATTCGAAAATAAACCATGTGCATATTGTTTATGAACTAGCATCATGTTGTGCATATGTGTTTTGAAGTAAAGGATGTTTATGAACCTAACCGAGGAGGTCATGAATGAGTTGATGTATGACTTTAACCTTCGAGGGGCAACAGTTTGGAATCTCCTTTAAGCTCATGTTGATCACATGTGTTGACAGTATCCTTGCAAGGCCGGAACGCCCTAACACCCTGCCAATAGTGTCATCCCAATGGGAGTGATAGTATTGGGTTGCCCATTGTGTGGCAATTCATTGACTACATGGACTTTCGAGCTACACTCATGGTGTTTTTGTAACACCTTGAAATTTTGATAACTTAAAATATACGTGTGATGTATTCCTTGTATTATTTGATTACTTTATTAATTATGATTAGTTGAATTTTTATGTGAATTATCCATATGCAATTACTTTATTATTTGACATGAAATCTGTTTTAGTAAAATATCATTCTGGTTAACCGTTGGATCGCCTTCAAATTATAAAGGTAGGCTCTTAACCCATATGCGGAACTTTTGACCGTTGGGATTATCAAAATAACATCTGAAGCGTGAGAAATTAATTTTTTCACATAAATAGAAATTTAAAATTGGGTCAGCTCGCCTAGGCAAATTTTTGCAGACATTTTGGCTCGCCTGGGCAAGTCAAGTCGGTTTTAAATAGTACCAGTAGTGTAAATGACCAAAAAATGGCCTTCTTCCTCTCCCAAACTACCACCCAACCTCCCACCATCATCCTCCACCAGCCACGGCCACTGGTGACTGCCAAGAGCCGTCATTTCTTGCTGTTGAACCACCGCATGGAAAGGAACACTTTAATCGGAGCAGAATCTTCAAAACTCAACCCGAGGATTCGCTAGAGAACGGATTCTCCAACCCTCCTTTCTTGGTTTCTTTAAGGTAACCATGGTTTTTATTTTGTCTTCTCTTAACTAGTTTGAAGTCTCTCTTGATATCTCTTATGATTTGGGTACCGTTATTGGCTGTTTTATACTTCCTTTGAAAACCATTTGAAAATGAGATGTTGTAAAAGTCACCTTTATTATGAAATCGATGTCATTTCTGTGATCCTTGTTGAACCACGGTTACATTGGTGTGATCAAAATTTCAAAATGATGTCTATTGATGTGAACTCCCAAAACATTGTTTAGCTCATTTTCGATTTGAGTGGGTATTTGACCCCAAATGTTAATTTTGACATTGCCTTTGAAATCTATACTAAATTATCTTCGATTTGGTATATAGAGCTCTGTGTTCGGACAAGCACGCGTATTCGAAGGATCGCGAAATAACACCGCTAGGCTATAACACGGAGAACTCCTAGTTAGGTAAGGGGAGTTTATTATTTAGTTATAGTTTTGGTATCATAGTTGGGGGTCAGGGAGTCCAACTATGAGGATATCTGTCTGTCCCTATTGTGTGCTGGTTTTTCAAGAAATACTATGTTTTAAACTAATGGGATGCGATGAATTTGCTTGTTGATGGATAAAACTGTGAATGATGTTGTTGTTATAATTATTGGATTTTTGGGGAAAATTCTTAATTACAAAGGAGACTTTGCCCAAAATTTTAGAATATGTTTTCTTATTTAATTATTTACTAAATTTTTAAATGGGCATAAGAGTTTGTTTTCTATACTGTAGTCCTCCTCTTTAATTTAGAATTTTCCTAAAATACTAGTCTCATGGTAATATGGATTGTGAATGAATGAGATGATGTTGAAATAGGATAATGTGATTGGGTTAATGATGATGTAATGAGATAATGTTGATATAGTTGATGATGTTGAATATTGATGTTTATGATGATGATATTAAAATAAAATGATGTTGATGTTGTTGACGATATTGAAATTGAGATGTTATTGATGTGGTTGGTATTGTTTAAATGAGATAATCATGATGTGGTTGATGATGTTGAAATGAGATAATGTTGATGTGGTTGATGATGTTGAAATGAGATGAGTTTGATATGTATGATGATGATATTGAGATGATGTGATTTGGATGTTGATAATGACATTGATGAGAGATAATGTTGATGTGAACAATGTCATTGTATGATGTGAATATACATGGCCACCCATGGGGGTGCATGACTGGTTATCCTTGCGGGGAAGGATTTGTTCCTGGCCGTGATCATGCATTGATGGTGTCCATGGTTGCCATTATGTGATGTGGGTATACATGGATACCCATGGGGGTGTATGATTGGTCATCCTTGCGGGGAAGGATTTGTTCCTAGCCATGGTCATACATTGATGGTGCCCATGGTTGTATGTTGTGTATGTACATGTGGGGTACAGTGCCCGGTTGGTTATCCTTGCAGGGAAGGATTTGTTCCTAGTCACGATCAGTGCATCGGTGAGCCCACATTGGTGTGTTATGTATGTATATGGGGGTGTATGACTGGTCATCCTTGCGGGGAAGGATTTGTTCCTAGTTATGGTTATACATTGATGTGAGTTTTAGTGGGCTGAAAATGCAGGTACTAAGGGTCATCAGGGCTGGAATTCCCTAGCGACGCTGGCTGATCACCGGAGGGGAATGACCAGTGCACGACAGAGTGGTCCTGATAGGTGGTGAATCATTTTTCCTGTAAGAGGCTATTTCCGGGATATGGTACCACATTGCATGCTGATAGATGAGTCAGGTGCATGCATCATTCTGTGCATGATTGTTTGAGTTGTGAAATGCATTGAATGATTGGTGTTTTCAATGTGTATTGGAATAGTGGACTTTTGTTGATGATTGTGATGGGTAATGTTGTTTCCTTCCCAACTTCTGCTATCTGATGCTTGTTGGTTTTGTATAATAAACTCACCCTTGCATTTGTTGTACCGTGTGGTTGGTACCTGTGATGATCGCAAAACTTCGTTCGTGTGAGCAGATAAGCAGCATTAGGTGACGCTGGAGGGAGATTCTTTTTGCTTCAGCCGCCAGGCCGACGTGATGACGTTGTAATTCTTTTTGGGAAAGATTTGTGTTTTGTTAATCAACTCTATCTTAGTTCTTCGATTCTTTTGTTGGTCATGTAAGATTCCAGGTGAATGATATATGTAAAACCAAATTAAGTTCTGACATGTGAATGATATGTACTGGTATAATACATATATACATGTGTATTCAATTATGTACTTGTATCAGGTGTATGATAATTATATTATCGCGAAAAATTTACCACCATTTTCATAATCAAATTAATGGAGTTTTCAATAAAAATTGAAATTGCACGATTAGAGTTAGTAATACCGTAGCAACGAGGCAGGTCGTTACAGTTTTAATTTCCAAAATGGTACCACATGCATCCGAGTCTATAGGTCTAATCTACATCGCATTTCGATTTGTGTATGGAATGCTTGATTTAGATGAGGCATGCTTGTGTTGTGGAACAAAATTGTTTATAAATGCATCTTATATCTTTATGACTTTCTTAATGTTTTAAATTTATTGTGAGATATATCTCACTCCCCAACTATTTGTCTTGTTTATGTTTTGGGCTAAATGTCACCCTTGCAGGTGAGTCTGTGTAAGGTTATGAAGATGATGCTACATGAGAGATTTAGGTCTCCACTTTATATAACTATTAATTTAGGTTATGTATACTTTAAAACAATGTAACATTGGGACACAAGTTTTATTCATTTATCTAAAGATTAAATTAATAAGTAGTTTTTCACCACATTATAGTTAATATGGTTTTTATGGACTTTGGAGCGCCAAGATTTATTTAACATGGAGTTACGTTATTTTTTTTATTTCTTTCTTTAAGTTTACAAACATTTGGCATGTAATACTCTTACCATGAAATAAGTGTTTTTTTAATATACAAAAGTTGATACATCTTTTTAATTAAATTTCGCTACAAACATATTTAGAAAATATTACAAGTGTATGCATCTTGGGGAAGAAGGGTGTTACAAAAGGAGTGAAGAACAACCAAAGCATCAATGAAGATCCAACCCATGAGTATTGTTTTGCTGTAAAATCCCCTCAAACACATTCTCCATGTATGTAATTTGTATGTATCCCAAATTTACCATGTGGGTTAAGTTTGGCTGAGATAGATGATAGGGAGAACCCATGGAAGGTGGGTAGCTTAGAAAAAATCTTAAAGAATGTAGCCTGAAGAGGCTAAAATGAAATACTGCTTTTGTAGCTTGAAGAGGTGAAAGAAATACTTGTATTGTCTCTCCCATGACCAAATAGTTGTCATGGTTGAGTGGGTTATTTCTAGCCAAGACTTGGTGTGGTGCTAAACGACTTCTTTTTCATCGTTGAGGACTTGCCTATGAAGATGTGTAATGTAATGGTTGAACCCATCAACCATGAAATTTTCCAAATCTACCTTGAATTGAAACTCAAACTTCAAGCTTTCTTCAAGGACACAAAGTTGTCCAGTTTTCACAAACTGATGGTTGTTTGTAAGTTTTGATTTCAGCAATGGATAGTGGGATAAAAGTAAGGGATGAAGGTGGATGGTACCATGGAAAAGCTTTCCAATAAGCCTAGGAAGAATCGCCATAATAGCTTGAAGCTATTGATAAGAAACATGAAGTTCTTACATAAGAACAAGAGAGAAATCTCTCACAAGCGAACTTTGCATTCATTAATCTCAGAAAATTCGAGTCCCTTTTACATTCAATTTGACAGCTTTATATAAAAAACAAAAATAACTGAATGGAATCGATTATTTCGTCCAAGTAATCGATTATTTCATCTTATGTAATAAATTACTAGTTCATGCAATCAATTATTTTGTTCTTGATCTTCTGGAAACAGATGTGTGAACAAAGTAATTGATTATTTAGTTATGTATTCGATTAACACAGAGAGTTTTTCATTTTTCAAAGTATTGCGTAATCGATTACAGACAATTGATAATTGATTAAAACAATCAAGACAAGATTTTGTGTGTAACTGAGTTACTCGTAATCGATTACATATACATTGTAATCGATTAAAACAGAGAGTAATTGTTTAGTGTTTTTATTAAATTGTTTTTTATAAGTGCTGAAATTTATTGACTTAAATTGGACTTAGACATCAAAATCCAGCCCTTGTCATCCTTGAGTTGATGTGCTTCTTCATACTTGTCCAAGTTAGCTTGGATGTGATCTTGAAGTGCTTGAGTCCTAGCTCTTGTCATTGGTCCTTTAAAGCTCACCAAAGGAAGTGCTTCAAGCTCTCCTTCTAGACCTTTAGCTTGCCATGGACCTCCATTATCCCTCCTTCTTGAAAAGGACTTGTCCTCAAGTTTGCTCCATCATTTTTACCTACTTCATACAAAGAAATATCACAAACATTGAAAGTATTACTCACACCAAGCTGATGAAAACAAGAGTTTTGTACCAAGCTTACCTCACAATGTTTTCCAAAAATGGCTAAGGAACTTTGTGTCTCTATCACTCACAATGCTTCTTGGCAATCCATGTAGTCTCACCACTTCTTTGAAGAAAAGATTAGCTATTTCACAAGCATCATCACTCTTGTGACAAGGAATGAAGTGTGTCATTTTTGAGAACCTATCAACAACAACAAAAATAGAATTCGTGCCCCTCTTGGATCTTGGAAGACCAAGCACAAAATCCATAAAAATATCAACCCAAGGGGAGTTAAGAATAGGAAAAGGTGTATACAAACCATGAGGCATTAATTTAGATTTAGCTTTATGACAAACAATGCATTGAGAAACAAGCTTATGCACATCATGCCTTATTTTTGGCCAAAATAAATGTTCATGTAAAATAGCCAAAGTTTTATCCATACCAAAGTGCCCCATTAAATTATTTTCATGTGCTTCCCTAATGAAAAGTTCTCTCAAAGAGCTTTTAGGAACACATAGCTTCTTTTCCTTGAACAAGAAACCATCATGTCTAAAATATCCTTGATGAGTCCCTTTTTTCACACAATGCAAAAATACTAGAGAAGTCATGATCACTTGCATACAATTCCTTTATGTGATTAAAACCAAGCAACTTAGTCTCATGCATAGAAATCAAACAACGCCTCCTTTGTAACACCTCAACTTACGATCTTGTTATTATTGATTTTTAATGAAAAATTCTTTTCAATTTGCTTAAAAATACTAAACCACAATTTTTCATTAGTGAGTAATATTCATAATTCTGAAGTAACATATAATAAGATTACAAAAGATTTTTCCTCACTGATTGATTTTTATAAATCTGATGTACAATAAATACATATTGATATCAATTCTATTACATAGTCCAAATAACTAAAACCTTCTGTCACAACAGAATACATCTTCAAATATATCATCTTCAAATAATACATCTTCACACAAAATCCTCTTCTTGTATACAGCTAATAGTCTTTCTTTGCTGTTTATCTGCTCGCCCGAATAAAATCAAGGTCATGGCAGGTGTCAACCACAGACACAAAGTACAGGGTAAGTTTATGATAAACATAATTTAAGCAATAAAATATATTTAATATGCAGATATTCATAACAACATCCTCAAAGATGCATGATTCTCTTAGACTCTTATCATGATGCATGATTCTCTTAAACTCTTATCATGTGGTACCAACAGTCAAGATAGCCCCATCCCAGTGGCACAGAACTGAAACGATCAGTCAAGGTCCCACAGTGTTGCAACAGGATTCTCACCCACACAACATGTGATCATCATGGGTGGCGTGATTTCCCCACTGCCAAGTACCCCCCAGCTCAGACCTCTCTTATCTGAACGCTTGAACTCAGTTCCTATAACTATCTGACACACCTCCTCTTGAGGCAAATAACACGGACTAACCCCTGTCGGGCATATGCATATGAGACATATAAGACTGATTCACTTTAAGGTATAACTCTTCTCATCATCTCATATTTATTTTCAATCAGTCCTTAATTTATATCTCACATACTTTACTCAGAAACTCAACATAAAATATAGAACTCAACTTTATATTCCTGTACAGAATCTCAACATATTATTCATGTACAGAGATTTATAGGAATACACAACAACACATGAACTTCATGGAGATTTATAAAAACACTCAGCAACACATGGAACTTAGAGAAATTCTTAGAAACTTTTATCAACATATGAACTTTATGGAAACACTCAACAACACATGAACATTCAAACACTTATTCAACCAAAACAAGACTTAAACTATCTTTATCATAAAGCTTCCCTATACATACCTTGTTTTTCTTCTTTTAAAAGCTTGTCAAACTTTCCCTAGCTTCTCCTAGCTTTCACGTGATGCTTCACTATGGTGGGGTTTACTTTCTAACTTGATTTAGGCTTGAAAATGAAAGGATGGGAGGGATATGGAAGAGAGAGTTACACGTGAATTTGGTAGAGAGAATGGCTTGAAAGTGATGTGCATTTTAGGTTCCCCCCCCTTATATAGTATTTAGGAAATAATTTAATATTCAAGGACACTTTTGCCCTTCCTAACTAAATGACCTTCATTTAGTTCTATTCTAACTAAATTACCTTCATTTAGTTTCATTCTAACTTAATTACTTCTTGTTCCATTGAATTGTAACTAAGTTAAATGATGACTTTTTACTTTTTAAGAAAAGTCCTCTTAAGCTTAACTTACACCATACAAGTGTCTTAACACTTGTTTCCATCACATGGCTCCCTTTACAAGTGGCTATTCATGAAGATTCTTGCCTCTTCCACACTCTTCATTCACGTGGACTTGCAATCCTATGGGGAAGGAAGGCAATTTTTTCTTCCTTTTAAGCCATTACATGTCATTTTTGGTGTTAAGGAAAAATCTACTTCCATTTATGATTTCCACATGGCATTTTCTTGTAGAAAGTTAATTTTAATTTTAATTCTTTCTCCTAAAAATCATATGAAATAATAGAATTCTATATATCTTCAAAAATTGGCTTCAATGATAGTTTAAAATTTCTGACAAGCAATCTATATCGAATGATACACATCCTTACCTACAAGACTGTTCTTATTTTAATTTTGATTAGTCTGTATTATTCTTGATCATCAAAATTACTAAACCATTTTATTAAATAGATTTATACATCTTACAATTTAGAGAAAATTCTCTAGATTCTATTTATCATTTTTTCATATTTTTCTAATATTTGAATTCTTCTAAATAAAGCTTCAAAGTTGTCACTTTGTAAAATTCATAGAAATTTTATCTTAAAGTTTCTTGTCACAAACTATTTGGATATCCTGTCAGCTAAGAGTACTTTATCCTTTTATCAGGTTCCCACAAAGCCTCTAAAGGTATCTAGTTATTTTTGACCCGAAGGGCATTATGGTAAATTCATCATTCATCCTAGGGGCATAATTGTCATTTATACCATAAAATATCTAGCCAAAAATATCTAAGGGTATTCTTGTTATTTCCAAAATATCTAAGGGCATTTATATAATTTTCATCTTAAAATATCTCACTAAAAATATCTAGGGCATTTTTGTAATTTTCAAAAATATCTACGAACATTATTGTTATTTTTACCTTAAAGGCATTTCTATAATTTATGATTTAAGGAAAGGGTAACATGGTCATTTCTCTTCAAACATTTCCTTAATGTCTCTAATTGATATTTCACCCAATTAATTCAAATATAGACCAGCCAAATTTCTCATAATCTAATACTCATATTAATAGTTATGCAAGAATAATTCATATAATATTTTGACCATAATTTTTGAATTTTCAGGGTGTTACATCCTTGATAAGGCATCCGCCACCACATTCAACTTTCCTTGCTTGTGTTTAATGACATAAGGAAATTGCTCAATGAACTCAACCCACTTAGCATGTATCTTGTTGAGTTTGCCTTGAATTTTCAAATATTTAAGAGATTCATGATCATTATTTATCACAAATTCCTTAGGTAAAAGATAATGTTGCCAAGTTTGCAAGACTCTAACAAGTGCATACAATTCTTTATCATAAATGGAATAGTTCAAACATGCACTCTTCAATTTCTCACTAAAATAAGCAATAGGATATTTATCTTGAATTAAACCCTCCCCCCAATGCCCACATTAGATGCATCACATTCCAATTCAAAGGAAGAATTAAAATTAGATAATACAAGAATAGGTACATGAGATAACTCATTCTTCAATGTTTGGAAAGCTATTTCATGTTCTTCCTTCCAAGAAAAGCTCACGGTTTTCTTCATCAATTCATTCAAAGGAGAAACAATGGTACTATAGTCCTTCACAAATCTCCTATAAAAGCTAGCTAAACCATGAAAGCTTCTCACATCCTTCACACTTTTTGGAGTTGGCCACTCCATGATGGCTTTCACTTTTTCTTGATCTACTTGAACTCCTTAAGCACCTACTACAAAACCTAGAAACACTACTTGTGAAGTGCATAAAGAACATTTATCAATTGCTCCATACAATGTTTTAGCACCTCTAAGACACTTTTTACATGCATCAAATGATCATTTAAATTGGCACTATAAACAAGAATGTCATCAAAGTACTCTACCACAAATTTGCCTATAAAGTGTCTAAGAACATGATTGATAAGTCTCATAAAGGTACTAGGTGCATTAGTCAAACCAAAAGGCATAACTAACCATTCATAAAGCCCAAATTTTGTTTTGAAAGTCGTTTTCCATTCCTCCCCTTCCCTCATCCTTATTTGATGATACTTACTCTTAAGATCAATTTTAGAGAAGATAGTAGCACCATGCAATTCATATAAAAGATCATTAAGTCTAGGGATGGCATGTCTATACCTTATTGTGATGTTGTTGATTTCCCTACAATCCGTGCACATTCTCCAAGTTCCTTCCATCTTAGGTACAAGAATAATAGGCATAGCACAAGGGCTCATGCTCTCACGGATCCACCCTTTGTCAAGTAGTTTTTCCACTTGTGTTTGGATCTTCTTTGCTTCCATGGGGGAAGTCTTCTATGCTAGCCTATTTAGAAGTGAACAACTTGGAATCAAGTCAATTTGGTGCTCTAGGCCTCTCAAAAGAGGCAAGCCATTAGACACTTCTTTTGGAAAAACATCATGATATTCCTCCAAAAGAGATTGCATAGCTTTTTCACAAATTTTCACCTTTTTTTTCAACATGTAAACAAAGAGAGTTAGGAAGCATAAAATAAAGAGGTTGTTATGCCAATAACACTCTCTTGATTTTCTTTTCACTCAAGAACAAGCTCTTTTTAATCTCATGAATATTTTTGCTCTCATTTTCTTTCTCTTTTCTTTTCTTTTCTTTTCTTTTCTCTAGTGCTTCTCTTAGGTAGCTCACTATTTTTGCCTTTACCAAGTGCAGTATTTTTTTTTTCAACTCTTGAATTCTCTTTTCTTTCATCTTTATTTGATCCTCACACACTTGCCTAGGAGTCAAAGGCCTCAAAATAATTTTCTTGCCTAAGTGCTCAAACTCAAAAGTGTTCTCCATGCCATTGTGTATCACTTTTCTATCATATTGCCATGGTCTACCAAGAAGGATATGATCAGCCTCCATAGGTATAATATCACAAAGAACATTATCATTATAAGTATTAATAGAAAAAGGAATGAGCACTTGAGAATTTACCACCACTTCTTCATTTTTCACTAAGCCATTGTAGCTTGTATGGTCTTGGATGTTTTGTGGTTAGCAAGTGTAATTTCTCCACAAGTCTTATGCTAGCAACATTGGTGCAACTCCCTCCATCAATGATAAGTGAGAACACTTTCTTTTCAACTAAACACCTTGTGTGAAAAAATATTTTCTCTTTGACTTTCCTCTTTTTCTAGGCAAAAATTGTTCAACATCCTTCTTACCATCAAGAGATCACCCTCTTTGGCCTCCACTAGTGTGAGTTCTTTTTCTTGTTCACTTGAAGAACTATTTGAGTCACTTGAAGACTCACTCCTTATGCCTCCATCTTCAAGCAAAACCATAGTTCTCTTGTTGGGACATTGTGAAGCAATGTGACCCTTACCAAGGCACTTAAAACACTTGATATTGCTTTATCTTGTTTGAGTTGGATCCATAATTTTTTTTGCTTAAGCTCTCCACCTTTTCTTCTTTATTTTTCACATGAGAAACCTCCCTTTTTAGCTTGTGCTTCCAGTTGGAAGTTGCAGCCCCATTGGTCTTGGAAGAGGAAGCTTTTCTTCTTTTTAGTTGTTGCTACACCCTTTGAGCTTTGTGGACTAGCTCCTCAATTGTAGCAAAAGAATGTAGCTCCATCACATCTTGAATATCTCTATTCAAACCATGAAGGAACCTAGCCATGGTTTCTTCTTGGCTCTCCACAATTTCAGCCCTGATCATCATCAATTCCATTTCCTTGAGTAGTCATCAACACTTTTGTAGCCTTGAGGAAATGTCTTTGGAGCTTGTTGTAGACTTCTCTTGCATAATAAGTGGGGGAAAATATTCCTCTCAAGCATGCCTTCAAATCATCCCAAGAATTTACTATTTGCCTTCTCCTCCTCTCAATATCCATTTGAATTTGGTTCCACCATATCAAAGCATAGCCACCAAATTGTAGAGTTACTAGAGTAACTTTCTTTTCTTCATCAAATTGTTGGCATGAGAAAATTTGTTCTACTTTCATCTCCCACTCAAAGTACTCTTCGGGATCATTATTGCCAAGGAATTTTGGAATTTTTATTTTCACTCCAATCAATCCTCCATTCCTCCCTTCTCTTTCTTCTATCCCTTCTCTCCATTCTCTCCTAAGCCTCTAATCTTCCTCATCTCTATTTTGCCTTCTAGGATTGTGTCTTCTATTTTCTCCTCTATTGTTTTCTCTTCGATCCTTCCTCTCACTCCTATCATCATAATAATTTCCTCCATGAGAGGAAGCATACTCACTCAACCTCCTACTACCATGAGCCCCTCCATCCACACTACCATTTGGGCTACTCCTTCTTTGAGTATTCTTTTGTAACTCCTCAAATCTTGCATCCATTTTGGTTTGCAAGTCTTCCATTTGTTTTGTCATGGCGTCCATCAACCTAGAGGTCCTTGGTGACAAAGCCTCATCTCCTATTGAGCTCATCCTTCAAAAGAAATGGTTAGCAAAAACACAAGTATATAAGAAAATTCTCACCCCTCTCTAAGTGTTTATCACTCTCACTCGTGTTTGCACACTTTCTAGGCTTTTTCTATAATGTTCTCGCTTGCCTTTTTTCACTCTTGTTCCTCTCTATAG
Source organism: Glycine tomentella (assembly GCA_007407185.1). NCBI lineage: Eukaryota > Viridiplantae > Streptophyta > Magnoliopsida > Fabales > Fabaceae > Glycine > Glycine tomentella. The sequence continues at coordinate 101,666 of PYAF01000971.1, read as the reverse complement.
TTCTTAAGCAAAACCTTCTAATCAAATCAATCTTCTTTACTATAGTGAAAAAGGAAACAATTCTAAGCTAGGCTCAAGACTCCAAGAACAAGAAAACTCTAAGACAAAACCTTGAAAATTTTAAGAGACAGGCAACAAAAGAATTTCTTTTTTTAGAAAAGCACAACTCTAATTGGAATTTAATGAGACAACTCAAGGAATACTATGGGCTGTATCATACTGCACAAAAAGGTATGCCAAGTAAATTCAATTGCTAGAAGCCAAATTTCATTAAATTTGCATGTCATACAAGTTCACTTGATTTTGTGGTTCAATGGAAATTTGAACTTGTAGTCTTTGTAACTTTGCTTGCTTCTAAATTATGTTTTTCTTTGTAATTTTCCAGCCACTAATTCAAAAGGTTTCTTGGTTGTACCAAATTGTTTTTCCAGCCACAATTCACAAACTTTTTGGGCTGCACTTTGATTAATTTTCCAGCCACAATTTAACAAACATTTGGCTGCACTTCTTTGTTTTTCTTTTTGTACAAGTTCAAGAATCCTTAAAGAATTGATGAATCACAAAAATATGATGTATAATAATTGTAAAATTTGCTTCTTACAACTCAATTTAGCTTAGGTATGAGAGTAGAAACAAAACAAGTGGTCATACAACACAAAAATACTACAAACAAAAATTTGACAAGAATCAAGATTAGAAAATTTTCAAGAACTCATGAAGAACATAAAGACATGTAATCACATGGAACTTGAAGAAAGACACAAGGGTTATGTGGCAAATCACTACACAAGACTAATCCACCAAAGAATTTCTCAAAAACACAAGAACACAAAGAAAAGAAAGGATTTCAGATTTTTGAAAAGTTGCAGAATTTTACCTTTGAAGAACTTTTAAAAACTGAACTTGAAGAAGAATTCCACAAGGATTAGGCTCTAGATACCACTTGATGTAATGGTTGAACCCATCAACAATGAAATTTCCCAAATCTACCTTGAATTCAAACTCAAACTTCAAGCTTTCTTTACGGACACAAAGTTGTCCAGTTTCCACAAACTAATGGTTGTTTGTAAGTTTTGATTTCAGTAATCGATAGTGGGATAAAGGTAAAGGATGAAGGTGGATGGCACCATGGAAAAACTTTCCAATAAGCCTAGGAAGAATCGCCACAATAGCTTGAAACTATTGATAAGAAACATGAAGTTCTTACACAAGAACAAAAGAGAAATCTCTCACAAGCAAACTTTGCTTTCATTAATCTCAGAAAATTCGAGTCCCTTTTACATTCAGTTTGACAGCTTTATATAAAAATTGAAAATATCTCTGCTGAAGCAGAGGGGAATCACTTCATCATTGTTTTGCAGAGATCATCTCACCAAAGCCAGGTGGAGATCGTCTTACCAGAGTCGAGTGGAGATCGTCTCACAAGAGCTGCCAAGGCACAGGAGTAGGATAACGATTGAAAAACGATAATAATCGAACATACTATAGATAGAGCTTTTACCGAAAAAGGAAGATGACGAGACCAGAGCGTGGGCTGCCATCTTTGTGTTTCTTTTGTTTTTGCTTTTTAGTCGTGAAGGCTTTTGTAGGGCTTCAACAAATTAATGAAAATATGCTCCTTTTGCTTTGATTCTTATGTGTCTTCTTTTACTTGTATGATTTCTTCGACTGTTTGCTTGTGTTAGTAACCCATAACCTGCTTGACTTTGTGTATATTGTTCAATTTTGAGACTTTGTAATTGAAAGTGTCCCAATCTGTTTGTTGAGACTTGAGAGCCTTTGAACTGCCAAGAAGATAACTTGGATTTATAGCGTCAAGCTTAATTTTTGAACTGTTGTCGGCTTCCCGCATTCTCAAACGACTATGCTTGTAGTCTTGCCTATTGAGGTTCCCGATTCCAGTGTGTGCTAAGAGTGCCTCTTAGGCTTTTAGAAATATCAAGGGTTGACCATAGACTTCAAGATTATTTCTTGAATTTGCATTGTTGAGGATAGACTTTCTGTCAAGTTCCTACCATATGCATCAAATGATAATGATATGTCGAAGGTGGTCTTTAGACAATCATTCCTGCAAAATAAAATTATTCCTGCAAAACAGAAATGTCCTATGGTACTACATGTCGAGATTCCATAGGAGATAGGATACCCAGAATATTTTCCAAGTTTATCATGCCAAGATGGACTTGGATATTTGTATGCCAAAGATGTTTCTTTGCGGCTCATATTCCTGTGTCAATAGAATTTGTGAGAACTGAAATCATCATAGTAAAGCATTTAGTACCTCGTGTTTCCTTAGTAGATAAGTTGATGAAAACGAGGTTGACCGCAAATTAATCTTGAGTTTTGAGAGTTACGAGTTATTGAGAATTGCTGATAACTACGCGGGTCAATGTTATGGTTTTCCATATTAGGATTCCATAATGTAAACTAATACCAAGAGAATTTTCTTGGATGGACCTAGAGTAGATCCTAGTTTTTGTGCCAAGTATATATTTTGGGCTTCATGTTCCTGAGAACGTATATTCCTGCAAGGAAGAAATATGACAAAGATAGCATATGTTGAGGGTAGACATAGTTGTACCTTATGTTTGTCAAATCTGATACCAGTGGAGTTGTCTGTAACATCCCCAACATTATAAAAATGTGATGATAGTTGGATACAAGTATGTTTAGATAAAAATAACTATATCGCTCTTTCCATAATTTAGAAATTACTAGAAAACCCTTAAGATGAAAATTTCAAAAATGCCCTTAGACATTTTTGAAAATAACCAAAATGCCCCTAGGTTGAATGACATAATTACCAAAAAGCCCCTAGGCCAAAAATGCTCAAATAACTTTAGAAATTTTGTAGAAACTTGATGAAATTATAAAAATACACTTAGTTGACTAAGTATCAACATATTTTATGACACAAAACTCTAGAATAAAATTTCTACAAATTTTGGAAGAAGACAACTTTGAGGTTGTATTCAATAAAACTCAAGCATCAGAAAAATATGGAATAATGGTACATAAAATCTATAGAATTTTCTCTTAATTATAGGACGAATAGACCTACTTAATAAAATGGTTTAGTAATTTTAATGGTCAGAAGAAGTATAGACCAATCAAAAATAAGATAAGGATGTAGTCTAGAATGAAAGGTTTATGTATTGTCCTGTATAAGACTACTTGGGATTAATTTAAACTATCATTGGGATAAATTCTTAGGAACATCTAGAATTATAATATTCAAAATTTTCTTTAGATAAAAGAATTCAAATTAACTTGGATTTCTTTTTAAGAAAATACCATATTGAAACTAGATTTTTATTCATCATCAAAAATGACCACATGTAGCATGAAAGGAAGAAAAATTTGTATTCCTTCCCTTTGAGCTTGTCATTCACGTGGAGAAGCATGGAGAATAAGGAAGAAGCTTCTTGAATTCAGCCACTTGGAAGATAAGCCATAGGATGAAAACAAGTGGCAAGACACTTGTATGGCATGGATGCAAGGTAACATAAAAATCAAGCCAAGATTTCTCTACACTCTTCCATCTTGCATGTGGACAGCTGTAGACATTATTTCAACAATCCCAACGGTCAAAAGTTACATATGTGAGATAGTATCTTACCTTTAACATTTTAAAGAGATCCAACGGTTAACCAATCCAGAATTAGAATTTTACTAAAACAGGTTTGGGATAAACTCAAGAATGAGCTACTCCACGAAAATGCAAGAGAAATGGAGAAACTTCATGATTTTGGACACTTGGAAGCAAAGGAGAAGAATCTCTAAGATCATGCCAAGTGGTAGGACACTTGGAAGGAAGAAAGGAAGAAGCCTTAAGATTATAACAAGTGTAGGGACACTTGTAAAGGAATAATGATGGCTTATGAGATTTTTCTCTAAGTAATCATTTCTTCAACACTATATAAAGGGAGGAGGAGGAACCTAAGTGAAAACCAATTCCAAGACCACTCTTTTCTTCAAACCTCACGTGAACTCTCTTCCTCACACCACTTTCATTTCATTTCATTCCATTTCATCTTTCTTGCATACTTTCCTTTTCATCCTTCCTTTCATTCTTTTTACCTTTCATTTTCAAGTAGACTAAAAACAAAAACCCTAAGCCTTCCTACTTTGAAATGTCATGTGGAACTAGGAGCATTTAGAGGGATATCAAGACTCAAACTCACTTGAGGTAGGTGAAGTTTAAATCTCTAGTTAATCAATGGTTGAGGTTAATTTACATGTTTTAGTAGGCTGATTTATGATTGATATTTAGGCTTGAAATTTCGTGATGTTTAAAGGTTATTCTTTGATGAGAATATGTTGATTTAAGTTATAAGATAGGCTATGATTTATACCCATTAATAATAGTGAAGTATGAAAGTCCAATTGATAATCTTTTGAGGTGATTTCACTGATACTTTGGACTGTCTATATTTTTATGAACATGTTTTGATTTAATTCTTGAAGTAGAGGATGAATGGTGTGGAGTTGAATGATTTAAATACTTGATGATTTGATTTTGAGGATTAATTATTTGATTTTGAGGATTAATTAAAATGTATACTAGGTGCGAATCTTTGCTTGTAAAGGTTTAAAGGAATTAGATATTAT
>PYAF01000971.1:69695-88424 GCA_007407185.1 Glycine tomentella | reverse complement strand
TGTTTTATTTTTAGTCTTTTATGAGTGATCTTTCAAAATTTCTAATAATTCTATCTTATGGTTTTTCTTCGCAAATAACATCAATAATTTCTTGTCTAAACTTGTTCTATATTTTATCAGGCTTTCAGGACTCTACTATAGCTTATATGACCTTATCAGAGCTATAAAGATATGTTGGTCATTTGGGCAAATGTTCAGGACATTTTGGTCATTTAATCCTAGGGACCTATTTGTCATTTGTGGAATTGTTCAAGGACATTTTGGTCATTTCCAAAAATATCCAAGGGCATTTATGTCATTTATCTAAGAATGCATATTTCTAAGAAAATACACAGATGCAGAGAAATATGGGGGTGTTACACCATGCATATTCCTTTGGCTGAGCACGTGAATTTTGAGATTATTCATGAAATAAATTCTGATTGGTCCAAACTTGGGTTAATCTCTTAGCCTTTGTGCCAAGGTTCTAAGTACTACACTTTTGCCAAAACAAGATTGTTACTTTCAAATAGCTAGAAAAATTTTACCACACATGGTTCGTTCTTTCTATACTCTGTACTAATCTACCCATCCATAAATTCTCATATTTTATTATGTTAAACTAGACTTTCTAAGCTTTCTAACAAGGTATCACATGCCTCATTTGGAGTTCTAAAACTCTGGCTATAGTATTTTAAAAACTAAACTCCAAAGCTGCCAGCATGCTCAAAACTCCACACTGACATATCTTATTGTTTTCATGACTGCAAGCAGTAAGCAATCCAATTTTTGCTAAATTTTGGATATGTTAGATTTAACATCTCGATATTTAATTTCATATATCATAAGCCTAATTTTAATAAGAAATGAGAGAGATATAATTTTTTTTTAAAACGGTTGGCAGTGATTGTTTTGAGTATGAACAGTTTTGGACAGCTTATGTTCAATTAAATTCTGGGCACAATTCACTATTCAATTTAGTCCCATATTTGAGGACAACATAGAAGACATCCTAAGCTTTGAAATGAGTGGTTAAACTCCTCGTTTGGTTAAGTACAGAGGGAGATATAAAATTCTATCCTTCTTGTATCAAACTCTCATCATATATTCAAAGATAAATATAAGCTCAAGATAAAAATTTGAGGATGTTACATTGTCAACTTCAATGCCATGAACCTTGTGACCCAATCCAATACCTTCAATTACCATAAAGTGGAATTTATCCTAATTGAGCACAAGATTTGTTTCAACACACTGCTTCGAAACAATGTCAATATTAGAAAGACATAAATCAAAAGAAGAGCCAAAGACAGAGAAATCATCCATGAATACTTCAATACTCTTTTCAACAAGATTAGAGAACATAGCAAGCATGCATCACTGAAATGTAGTAGGTGCATTACAAAGACTGAAAGGCATCTTCCTATAAGCAAAAACACCGAAGGGACAAGTAAAAGCTATCTTCTCTTTGTCTTCAGAATTAACATTGATTTGATTATATCCTGAGTACCTATCAAGAAACAGTAGAATTATTTGCCTGCTAGTCTCTCCAGCATCTGATCCATAAATGGTAATGCAAAATGATCCTTCTGGTGGCTTTATTGAGCTTCCTGTAATCAATACACATTCTCCAACCTGTAACAGTACAAGTTGGGATAAGCTCATTTTTATCATATTTTTCAACAATTATACCACCTTTCTTTGGAACTATGTGTCTAAGGCTTACCAACTGGCTATCTGAGATAGGATATATCATTCCCCCTCTAATAGCTTGACTACCTTTCTGAAACCTTCCTTCATGGTTGGATTAAGACGTCTCTATGGCTGAGGTACAGGTTTATAATCTTCTTTCATTAAAATTCTATGCATACAATAAGAAGGACTAATACCTGTGAGGTCTTATAAGGTCCATCCAATGGCTTCTTTATTTTCCTGCAAAATTTTCACCAGTTTCTTTTCTTCTTCGTCAAAAAGATTTCCATTAATGATAACTAGTTTTTGTAAATCACGTGCAAGAAAAACATATTTCAAATGTGGAGGTAATGCTTTCAGCTCCCTCTTTGATTCTTCATTCTGCTTCTTTTCTTTCTATTCTTCAAAGATAAATTGGTGATAAGGAATTTCTGCAAGCATCTAGCTATTGAAGATAATCTGAACTCTCCTTATCTTCATATTCATTCATGTCCTCAAATGCTTCGGTCAATGATTTCTCTATACCATCTTCTCTTTGAATAAACCTCTTGGAATCAGAAATCACTTCATCTAGGACATCCACTCTTAAACAATCTCTCTTATCATTAGGGTGCTTCATGACTTCATGGACATTAAATTGCACTTCATCATCTTGTACCCTAACAGTGAGTTTTCCTTCATCAACGTTAATCAAAATCTTAGCAGTCTTCATGAAAGGTCTTCCAAGAATCAATGGAACTTCACTATCCTCATCCATATCGATCACTACAAAGTCGACTGGAAAGAAAAATTTGTCGACTTTCACCAGTACATCTTCAATAATGCCATAAGGATGCTTAATAGTTCTGTCAGCTAGTTGCAAAGCCATCCTAGTTGTTTCGATTTCTACTTCTCATATCCGTTTGACCATGGACAAGGGTATAACGTTGATGCTTGCACCTAATTCAAGAAGTGTCTTTCCCACTTATAATCTCCAAATAGTCACAGTAATTTTGAAACTACTAGGATCTCTCGATTTCTCTAGACTGAACTTTTGAATAATTGCACTACAACCTGCATCCAACTCTATTGTTTCATCATTCATATATCTTTTCTTCTTTGTAAGCAAATCCTTCATGAATTTAGCATATGTTGGCATTTGATCCAATGCTTCAGAAAAAGGAATGTTAATCTACAGCTGTTTAAAAATATCTAAGAAACTTTTGTACCACTTTTCCTTAGTTTCCTTTGATGAAGCATGTGGATAAGCCACATGCTCTACTGGTGGAGGGTTAAGTACAACTTTGCCTTTTGTCAAGTGCTTGTTTCTTTGATTTCTGCTTCTCCCCTTCACTTACAATTTTCTCTTTTACTTCTTCTTTAGTCACCACTTCATCATTTTTCTCTTTTTCTTTTTCAACTCCTTCCTTTTCATCATTTTTTTTCTACAACTCCTTCATTTTCTTTTTCTCACCATCATTCTTCAAACCAACCACAGTCCCCCTCCTTGTTGTAATTACCTTGCATTGTTCCTTTGGGTTGACTTGTGTGTTTGTTGAAAAAGATCCACCTCCATGCTCAGACATTTCTTTTGCAAGTTGTCCAACTTGAACTTCGAGATTTTTAATGGAAGCATGAGTGTTCTTTTGATTGGTGATGGACATATGCATAAACTAAGTTAAAGTATCTTCCATTTTTGATACTCTATAGAGCTGAGCTTGTTGTTGTTGTGAACCCTATTTGAAGGACCTGCATAAGAATTATTAGAAGGACCTGCAAAAGAAGAGTTAATGGGACCAGTATATGTATTATTATTTTGTTGTCTCCAGTCATAAGGTTGATTTGAACCTAGACCACCTCAAGCCTTGGAAACTTCCTTGGAAATTCTGCTGAGGTCTGGTCTGATTCTGCAAATAATGAGCCTCCTCTTCTTGTTAGCAATCACCAGGTGTTGAATAGTGGTCATTCTGATGGTCTCCACCACAGAAATCACATCTTAGAACTTGTTGAACTTTATGAGCTTGGTGCATTTTCTGTGATCCACCTTACTGAAATTGTTGAGGAAGTTGGCCTATTTATTTTGTTAAGGCCTCTATTTGTTGAGTCAAGAGTTTATTTTGAGCTAGAATTGCATTTCGAGTATCCAGCTCCATTATACCTTTCCTTTTCACTAGAGACCTATGATGGTGACTTTGATAATCACTGGCTGCTATGGAGTCAATGATTGTAATTGCTTCTTCTGGGCTTTTAGACATCATGATACCGCCAGCTGAAGCATCAAGAATCATCTTTGTCTATGTAACATCCCAAAATTTCCATAACTATAGCCAAAGCATTATATGAATTATTCTTGCATATTAGGATTTGATACTCTATATTTGAAAGATTAGAGTGAGATATCAATTGGAGATATTACGAAAATGTTTGGGGAAAAATAACCATATTGCCCTTACCGTAAATTTGAAATGACAAAAATGCCCTTGAGGATAAAAGGACGATAATGCCCTTGGATATTTTGAGAATTACAACAGTGCCCCTAGATATTTTAGAAAGATATTTTAAGAGGAAAATTTTGGATATTTTGGAAATGACAAGAATACCCTTAGAAATTTTGAATAGATATTTCTATTATTAAAATGACAATTATGCCCTAGGATGAAGAATGAATTTACCATAATGCATTCAGGCCAGAAATGATCAAATATTCTTAGAGATTCTGTGAGAACCTGATGGAAATACAAAGATGGAAATACCGAATACTCTTAAATAGCAAATTATCAAACTAGTTGTAACAGAAAACTATAAGTGGAATTAGGTTTTTCTTAAGCATCCAATGGTATAAAAGGAAGAAAAACTTATGTTCTCATCCTTAGGTATGAAGAGCACATGTAGAACCATGTAGAAAGGAAGAGAATATTCATATAAAAGTAAGACATGTGATAAATACAAGAGTTAGGACACTTGTAAAGCACATGATGAAGATTCTTACTCTAGCATTTACGTGAAACTTGGAAAATAATGGTGAAGCTTCATGATTTTGCCAACTCAAAGGGACACTTGGAAGGAGATTAAGAGAAGGTTTCATGAATCGGACAAGTGGCAAGACATTTGTATGGTGTAGATTTAGTTTAAGTAGATTTTTCTTAAAAGGCAAAAATCTTATCTTGTCCCTTTGGCAGAACACGTGGATAGTTCTAGACATTATTTCAACAATTCCAACGGTCAAAAGTTATATATGTGAGATAGGAGTATACCTTTAAAATTTTAAGAAGATCCAACGGTTAACGAATTTAGAATCAATATTTTACTAAAACGGGTTTTGGAAAAATTCAAGAAATGAAGAAAAGCACGAAATTCCCTTAATACTTAGCTACTCCACATGAAGTAAGGAGAATAAGTGAAGATTTTCCCTAAACACAAGCTACTACACGTGTACCATCAAGAAGAATGGAGAAGCCTTGAGAAAAATCAAGATAAAGGACACTTGGATGGTGGAAAAGCTAGGATACATGCCATTGGTCCATTTGTAAAGTAAGGTAATAATGAACTAAAAAGATTTTTGTAGCAAAATCCTACATAAAGGATGAAGTGGACCGAAAATACCAAGCCTTTCTAAGAGAAGTTCACGTGTAAAACCATTTCATATTCCTTTTCATCTTTTCATTTTCCAAATTCTACATTTTTCACCCTTCCACTTTCAAAGAATAAAAGTATAACACAAACCCTAGCACCTTGAAGCTTCACGTGGGATCTAGGAGCTTTTAGGAGGAAGTTTATCAAGTTTTTAAGAAGGAAGAACAAGGTATGTATAGGGGAGTTTATGCTAAATATAGTTTAAGTGTTACTTTGTTTAAGTGACGATTTGTTTGAATAAGTGTTTGAATCTTGTGAAATATATATATAAGAAGTTGGATTTGAATTATATTTATGGATTTCATGAGTTCTTATAAAGCTTTATGATAAAGATAGTTTAAGAATTATTTGTTTGAACAAATGCTTGAGTTTTGATGTATTATGACTTGTTTTTGAGAAATTTATGGAGTTGAACTATGGTTGTATGCTTGAGTACTTTTATAAAGTTTTATGTGATCAGTGGAAGAAGTTTTACATGTTGTTGAACTCTATGTTAATTCCACGTTGAAAATATAAGTGTATGAGATATAAAGTGAAGAGTAATGTTGAAGAGTAAATAAGAGATAAAAAGAAATTCATTCATGCATGTTTCATATGCATATGCCTGGCGGGGGCTAGTCCGTGAAGAGGAGATGTGTCAAATAGCTTAACTAAGTCCATGCGTTCAGACAAGAGGAGTCTGAGCTGGGGGGTACTGGCAGTGAGGACCACACCACCATGATGATCACATGGGTGGAGGTGACCTTCTTATTTGCAACATTGACCTACCCTGACTGAATGGATAAGTTTTGTGCCACAAAGAGAGAGTGGGGCTATCTTGACTATGGTACCAATTGATGAGAATTTGAGAAAGATTCATGCATCATATAAAGAAGATGAACATGCATCACATGATGAGTATGTTGTATGATTATCTGTATGCTGTAAATACTATGTGACTTGAATTATGTTTATCATAAACTTACCCTATTTTGTGCCTGTGGTTGACACCTGGGATGACCCCAATTTATTTGGGCGAGCAGAGAAACAGTGAAGCCTAAGCAATGGATGGTTATGAAGAAGATGTGATAAGGAAGCTTGGATTGCTTGTATTTTGCGTTTTTGTGTTTACTCTGATAATATGTAATTTGTACTAGACTTTGGATTAGTCTATTGGTCTGTATTTTGGACTGTATTATGTATAGTATATTATTTTGTTTTGAATTTAAAAACGTTTGATGATAATTAATTCGTTTAGAATCAATCTAGGAAAAGAAGAAAAAGAGATTTTATAGAATAAAAAAATTTCTTTATAAAAAGGGTAATAAGCGAAGTTAATACCTTTCGCATGAATTATTTTAAGCAAGAAGAAAAGAATTTTCCGTGAAATTTATAACTAAGATAATTTTAAAGCAAGTGGAGAAGAAATTTTCATTCAAAATCAATAAAATACAAGATAGTAAAATGAGGCGTTACAGTCTAAGGTCTCAAAACACTATAAAAATTATGTAATTGTGCAGCATCATCAAAATTATGGTTTAGGCACCTCCGCAGTAAATATTTGAATCTCTCCCATGTCTCACAGAGAGGTTCATCAGTTCCTTGAGAAAAGGTAGTAATCGCTGATTTTGCACTAATGAATATGGATGAAGGAAAGAATCTTGCAATGAATTTTTCCTCCACTTCTTTCCAAGTGTTTACATCAGAAGCTCCCATGGTGCAGCACAATTCCATGAAGGTAGACAATGTGTATATGGATCTTCATGATCCATTCCAGCAAAAGGATGTGAGCCAATTAGACTGAGCAATGTTACTAAAAGGAGGAATGACTATGTTATTGTAATACTTTGGTCCTTGTTGATAAGCATAGTCACCAAGAGTCCTCATTGGTGGTCTATTTCCTTCTCCCCCTCTATCAGCCAAAATATCAATTACATGTGGTTTTTCTGGTGAAGGAGAATCAATAGAAGAAGTTTCACCCGGTGGCTTATTGGCGGTTTGTTTCATTTCTTCCTATTCTTCCTTTCAGTCTTTGTAATTTTCGGATCAAATAATGATTTATCTAAAGGAATTTACCTCACATAAAGGAAAAGAACAAACTACAATAACCCATAAGTACCAAGGTTAGCGAAAATAAAATATAACAAAAGAGTTATACAAAATTAAAATAAAAATAAGTAAAGAAAATGTCATATTCAACTGAAAATTAAATCCAATAGAACTGGTAAACGACTCAAGTCCCCGGCAATGGCGCCAGAAACTTGTTAGACTATTGGCAAACATACCAATGTTGTCGCAGATTACAAAATTTATAAAAATATCGTCTCCACCAGGACTTGAGCTACTCAGTTATTTTTAAATAAAAACAACAGTTTAATAGTTATGTATAATAAGCATAAGCGGAATTTCATGAGTTGGTGACAATAACAAAATTACAATTTTAAAGAAATAACGAAATAACGGATTTAGTGCGTTGAAATTATGGAAAATTACGAAAAACAATGGAAACAAGTAAAGCAAGTTTAATTAATTCAAGAAAAGTGAAGGATTGGACTTTAATAAATTATTACAGATAAAAGTAACAGTTTAATAGTTATGCACAATAAAGTTGATTGAAATATTATGGGTTTGTGAAAGTAAAAAATTACGAAATTAACGAAAATACGGAAATAAAAAATTTAGTGCGTCGAAAATACGAAAAATTATGAAAACAATTAAAATGAATTTAATTAATTCAAGAAAAAGGTAGGATTAGATTTCATCATTCATACCCTCATTATCCAATTAACATTAACACATATGAATCATGTTCTAACATTTCTGATGCACATATTAATTCACCCCGAATCGATCCCTCGCATTCAAGAATCCTAAGGATATTTATCGAATATTGATCCTTTGCATATAAAGTAAATAACCCAGCATTACAATCATAATCTCGTGATATTTGCAATCAAAATGTTATGCTCTATTCCTAGCAACGTAATGTAATGAGTAAAATTATTCAGTTCAAATTCTAAGAGCACTTTCCAGTCAAACCTAGAATCCAATTTCATGAAACTAGTGATCAAGTAGAATCAAGCATTACGAACAGAATGAAATCACCAGAAATATGTAGAATATATATATATATATATATATATATATCAAATATCAAAAGAGATACATAAGGGTACGAAGATTACATCCAATCCTTTTGAGAAACTAGACGATCATTGTGTAGAGCACAAGATCAACAGAAGACATGACGAAGGAAGCGATCCACGGTTCGTTTATGTAGGATTTCCTTTCCTTTTCTCTCTTATCTCTCCTCCTTCTGCATGATTCTTTGCCTAGTCTTCATTTACATGGACTTATACACTTTTAGTCCAAGAGGTGCCAAATCAACTCGCCCATGTGAGCTGATTGCTAGCCTAGGCGAATTTCACTTCTGGAATTTTGTTAAATTGACCTTTTTGCCCTTCATCTTGTCTTGGTTTTTGGATGCAACAGATACCTATCGAAACATCAAAATTGAATAGATGAATCTTTCAAATTTAAGCAACAACATTTATAAATGTACAAAATATAAAACAACTAGAATTAGGGAAAGTTTATAAGAGAATTATTGAAATCAAAAGATAAGTGCTAGCATTATAATCCCGAAAATAACTAAAATATGGAACTTATCATGAGTCAAGTAGGTAATAATGTATATAAATAACAAGAGGGAGTCATTCATTGGATGGGAAATTAATAAGAAGTGTGGAGAATGTTGGATATAGGGGGAGTAACAAGAAGATGAAGCTAAAGAAGAAGCTTGTGTCTTAGAAGAAAGTTTTGAGCTTTTCACATGCCAAGGAATTTGTAATTTGTTCAACTGTATGAAAGACTAATCTTATGATCCTTGCATTGCATGTACATGGTCATTAACTTGCATACATGATTTCATTAAAAGCATTAAAGCTATTCATGAAAATATAATGAACACTTATGCAAATAACTAAGAGGGGGGTGAATTGGTTTTACCTTAGAGTTTTTAAAATTTCCTTTTAAAATTTATAACAACTGAAGACTTCAAAAGGATCATATCAATTTAAAACCAATTAGAAATAGCTTTACTTCATCAATCAAATCACTCTTGTGCAATAACCAAATTTATATGATGAACAAATTCTATACTTCAAGAATTCAAATGAAATATAAACTGAAATCTAATGCCACAAGATTTATACTAGTTCACCTCTCAACCCCGGAGGCTACATCCAATTTTATTCCAACCAAATCTTGGTTAGAGTTCCATTATAACAAATATTTGTTCTTTACAAGCTTACAAAACGATCTCTCTTACCCTTCCTAGGTAAAATTCAAAATCTACTTCCTATAGACTTTTCAAAAGACCAAGAACCAGAGATCCCTCTCTGTTCTTCCCTCTAGAAACCCTTTCTAGAAAAAACTTTAAAGAATACAAATGCTATATGGAAATACAAAACAATTAAACAACAAATATTAACAAAACAAAAGCTTTAGGTACAAGAAAGATATCACCTTATATTCCTCTGCAAATACAATGATATGAATGATTCAATCAACATGAGATTATATGTATAAGATAACTAACCTTTCTTGAAAACTTTCTTTAAGCTCTAGCTTGAATAAATCTTCAATGCATGAGTATCAAGACTAAAAACTCTAGTAAATCACAATGACACTCATCATATTTGATTATCTCACTAATTTTAGCCTTGGGTACACTTGAGAACCTTAGGACATGTATTTCACAAAGTATGCGCGAATATCTCTTTCTTTCTTGCTTAGACTTTCTCAGACTCAGCTTCTCTATTTATAAAAAAACTGTTTTAACTAACTGTAATCGATTAATTTGTCAATGTAATCGATTATTTTAACTATTGTAATCAATTATTTTATCCATATAATCGATTAAATTGTTCATCAGAAATCTGGAAATCTGTTATGAACAGAATAATCAATTAAATAATCTTGTAATCGATTAAGCCAGATAAACTAAGTTTTATAGTGCACACATGTAATCGATTAAGTTCCCATTTAATCGATTAACACATACCATGCCTAAAACTTAACAAAGCATATTTAATCGATTACTAAATTCTGGTAATCGATTAAACCTGATGAACATGCTATGTAAAAATTATGCAAAAGCTTATGTAATCAATTATTTCCCAAGATAATCGATTATCACAGGAAGTTCTCAATTTTGTGTAAAGTTAATTTAATCGATTATGAACCAGTGGTAATCGATTAAAATGTTCATAAGGCATTTTCCAGAAAACACCCACAGGCCTGTAATCGATTATATTACAAGATAATCGATTATCACAGTGGAAAAATGTTTTATACCATTCCTAATAGCCTTTATGAAATTATATGGATTTGCTAATTACCACATGATTAATTCCTATCAAATGAATGTATGAATGCATGAATTATCAATTACTAATGAGGATTATAAAGCTTTATCTAATGAACCAAGCTTGAACACAATTACATATGCCATCAAATTGATTGGGCATGTAAAATATCAAAACTCATTTTCTTCAATAATCTTTGAATCCTTTGCTTCAGCTTCTTTGATTCTAACAATCTCCCCCTTTTTTATTTTGAGCATGTCAAATACTTTATTAATGAAACATAATCTTTGACTTAAATGAAGGGATGTGTGACCTGAAAATTTCTCAGCTTTTGCAAAGTTCAAGCATCATCATATCTTTGATTGAACATTAAAACATTCAAACATTCATTCACAAATACTTTAAACATTTTTATACTAACTCCCCCTGAGTTGAATAATCATATTTACCTAATTTATATTCAGAGCATTTGTTCAATATAACATTTCAATTGCTTAATATCATAGCAATTTCAATATCAGAGTGTTAGAGCAAATTCAAATTTAATGTCAATATTATAACACCCTTTTCAATTCATTCTACTACTTACTTCTTTTACTTTCATTTCATTCTAGTACTTCCCCTATTTGGCATATCAAATTCAAAAATTGAATTTAAAGCATATCAATGGAAAGGGAAATAGAAATTACTTCATTAATTAGTAAAAGAACAAACATAAAAAAATATAAACCAAGCTTAACAAATCAAAACATAAAACATAACACATAGGTAAACTAAGACTAGAACTAAGAGATCAATCTAAATCCCTAGATTCACCCCTAAATAGCTTGGATTCCATGTTCTTCACCCTAGTCATAAGTTCATCTAATGAAGAATTAACTTCATCTCTATGTTCATGATGTAGAGAGAATAAAGCACCCATCTTTTGGATCATTAAAGATTCAAATTGAGAGTATTGAGGCTCAGATGGTCCAGCTTCTTCTTGTTCTTCTCCAGCATTTTCAATTTGATTTCCTTCATCATCTCCCTCTTCTCCTTCCTCTGCAGCTATAGGAACTGGTTGACTTGCCATTTGCCAGCCATATGGTGTCTTCACCATTCCAAGCTTAGTGAGGTGCTTCTCCTTGATTTGACTGTTGCTAGCATTGGTGTGATCCATGACTTCATTGGATACATCTACTTGAAAGTCGTCAATGAATCTTGAAACTAATACAGCATAAGGAAATGGGTAGTTGATCAATTTCTTGGATTTCTGCATGGTCTCTTGAAGAATATGAATCCAATTTAATTTGATTCCATTCTTTAATCCATAGACAATCTGGGATCATCATCTGTGGCTTGTGCATGGTTGGTGGATCTTGGAGTGAGAATATAGGTGATGATATAGTGTAGAAGCCTATCCTCATGTATCATACGTCCAGTATTTAATCTTAGCCTAAGATTCATGTGAGGATCAATGAGCATACCTCTATAGGTTTCCATTTTGTTATAGCCATCAGCTTTTTCATCAAACCTTCTTTCTCCATCAAAGGAGATCCCAGCAACTTCATTCCAAATTTTTGGAGTTATCTCCATAGCCACTCCACTTACTTGGGTGAGGATGGTTCCATGCATAGAGAGTTTAGAACTTGTATGAAAGACTTTTACCAGGTTAGGGTAAAAAGTCCCTTGCATTTCAACAAATTTTGTTAGACCTTGCTGTTCTAACATATGAGGAAAATGAAATCCATGTTCAGTAAACCAAACAAGGTTCAAGAACTTTGGAGGGCAGAGTAACTTGGTAGCATTGAACTGAAGGTAGTTCATTTTGTCAGCTTCCTTGGAGAACCAATGATCAAGTCTGCTGACCATAGGGTTTGAAGGTTGGGCTTGAGCTTTTCCCTTTGAAGTTTTGGTTCTTTTGGAGGTAGACATGTTGGGTGATTGATTGAGCACGAATTTGAGAAATAGGAAGAGTAATAATTCTGCTCAGAACTTATAAAACAAGATGGTTTCAGAGATAAGAATATAGAAGATTGCAAGGCTTGAAGGTGTGAGATTTCAAGTCTCAAAGGTCTCTATTTATAGGTAATTTTGATATGATGGGCAGTTGAAAATTCGAAAATATAGCTGTTGTGATCATTAACCACTACCACTAAGGCCTAGATTCTATCAAACCATGGTTTATTGCAATTGGGTAGTTTCAAAACTGTCAGATTTTTGAGTAACCACTTAAATAATTGATTATTTCGTTACATAATCAATTATTTCATTCAAAATTTCAATTATGAGAAATAAGGTAATCGATTAACATACAGGGTAATCGATTATTTCAGCACATATTGCATATAGACAAAAAAGTGTAATCTGATTATAATTGGAGATAATCGATTAAAGCAGAGTGAAACAGAGTTTACAAGCATACATGACTCAAATAATCGATTAATTCGTTCAAGTAATCAATTATTCCAGACAAGTTTAAAATATGGAAAACATACAGAAACTCATGTAATTGATTATTTCATCGATTTAATCAATTATTCCAGAGTGAACTTGATTTTCTAGAAACTCGAGTAGTGAATAATCGATTATTTCGATGGTTTAATCGATTACACCAGCTTTTATTCAATTTTATAGAAGCATCAGATGATCAAATAATCGATTAAGGTTTTGTGGTAATCAATTATATAAGTTTTTTTTAGTAAACAACAGATTAGATTTAGCAGCATTTAGCATGTATTCAATTTCCAATTGAATTAATGTCTTTTTAAGCAATATTTAAGCCAATTATTTACAGAGTAACAAGCACAGGAATGTCAATCAACATATACTAGATTCATCTAATATACCAAGCATGTTTCTTAGAGTAAAAAATCTATCTCTATCTAAGGGTTTGGTAAATATATCAGCCAATTGTTTGTTACTTTCAACAAATTCAATTTTTATATTACCTTTTTGCACATGGTCTCTGATGAAATGATGTCTGATTTCTATGTGTTTTGTCCTGGAATGCATGATTGGATTCTTGGAGATATTGATAGCACTTGCATTATCACATAGAAGTGGAATGTGTTGAAGTTCCACACCAAAATTGTAACACCCCGTGTGCACCCGGTGTATTATTATTATGATTTATATCAGATTAGCGCTTAATCACGATTATTAAAATCTCTTTCGGAAGCGTAAATCAAAACCATATTTCTTGATTACATTATGTATGGAATTTAGCATCTCAGCATATACAAGACAACACAAACCCCTGCCGATCCAGTTCACACAACATAAACATAGGCAGATAACATAAACATCTCAAAGATATAAACAGGAGGAAACATCCATTATTTAACATAAGCGATTTATGTACATATACATCGTCTGACACTCGAAGTGTGTATACAAAAGAATAAGCATCCGAGTGCTTATGATCACAAGGACCCTTCCTCACACGAGGGCATACATACAGTATATACATATCTCAAAATTACATGTACACAC
Organism: Glycine tomentella; assembly: GCA_007407185.1. NCBI lineage: Eukaryota > Viridiplantae > Streptophyta > Magnoliopsida > Fabales > Fabaceae > Glycine > Glycine tomentella. Next base: position 74,319 of record PYAF01000971.1, on the reverse strand, counting down.
ACATGTCTTCCCTCTACAGGGGTACAAAACAACAAAAAGCTGAGCCGAGCTCCAAGCTTCCACTGCTGCCTCATAGCCAAGCGACACTGTCTCTACTGGGGCCTCCCGCCCTGAGATCGCTCCTCTCTAACAGAAGAGTCACCTGAAACAACATAAGCCCCACACGGGGTGAGATAAACATCTCAGTAAGCTCAGGGTCCTTGGAGGCATCTCCTCCACCCTGGCCCACTCACCATGATACACGTCATCAAGGTTTCACAATACACTGGCCTCCCGGCCCGGCCTCCCGGCCCTCATAATAATACAAGTAAGTCATCTAGCTCTAATGTAAGGTGGATCCAATCAACACCAAACATCAGTGTGAAACCGGAATTCACACCCGTGCCGTCCCATCGGGAGCTACCCCTTACGCATGGACGCACGTATATGGCACCTCCGAGAGTAGGCTTCAACCACGACGGGATCACCTATCTCTTGGTCTTAGGGGATCATCATCACCCCGGGATCATCATCACCCATAAGCAAACCAAACTAGGAGGAAACCATCTCTTAAGGAGGTCCATATCTATCTAACTGGCCAGAAGATCTAACAACAGGTATCATACATATCTCAAGCACAGATACAAGCATATATCATCATGGGTATGCAACAACCAATAATGCATGCATCATGAATGTAACCACTACTCCCTCGGAGTATGGTGGAGCACAACAAGTGGGAAACATCCCCAAGGGACCAAGAACTTACCTGGCAAAGCCGAGCTCTGCGGTTCTTTCCCTGCTCTGTGGCCTACGCCACTGACACCCGCGGTGTCACGCCCTATACAAGGCACACAATCATGCATCAATCATCCATACAACCACAGAACATAAAGCATAATACGGTTCTCAACCGTTCAACGAAAGGACTCACAGTCCTTTCCAAACCACAAGGTCATCTAGCCTAAGGTTTATCAGAGTTTAACCAATTACATACTACTCATAGACCCTCAATGGTCTAGCTTGGCCTAGCCAAAGCACTAGTGTCTTCACAAGACACCGGTACAAGCCAACGTCAGGAGCTCAAAGCTCTAAACCGACCAAAGGCTCACACATGGCTTAAATGGTTCTTCCACACACAAGGCACCGTTCCAATAGCCTTCTAAGGCCATCAAAGCCATCAGCCAAGGCTCTTGCATGTCAAACCAAGGCTAAGCAACTTAGCACACCACTAAACATGCATTACATAGAGCCAAGAATTAAAGTTCACCAAACTAACAATTGAGAGCTAATCATTCATCCACATTACATTCTAAACACATATTTCTAAAGGACCCAAGGCTAATTCTAGCTCTATCACAAGTGGGTCACTATTCACCCAAAACCCCAACTCACAATGGTGAAACTTGAGTTTCTTACCTCAAAGATGACAAGGAAAGCCCAAAGACGACTCCCCCTAGCCTGGGTACCCACGAATCGCCGCCGTTCCTCGCCGAACTCAAGTTCTAAGAACTTCCCTTGAGAAAGGGATTCTCTAATTTGGGGGTTTTTAGGGAAAAATAGATGAAGGATTCAAGCTCACCAAGTGTTTCTAGCAAGATTGATGTTTAAAGGGACTTGTTTTGGTGAACTATGGTGAAGGAATGAAGCTTGGAGCTTTAACAATGGCTGCTGGACGTTCTAAGGAAGAAGAAGCAAGGTTCCCCTTTCAAAATCGCGACTTTTGCCTTTTATACCAACTCTGTTAGAGGTCCCGCGCGGATCGCGCCACACCCCGCGCTAACCGCGCCACACTTTCCAGAACCTGTGGCGCCAACCGCGCCACACCTGGCGCTGGATTCCAGAGGAAAATGGTTTTCCAGGGCACTTCCGGCGCGACTCGCGCCACCAGTGGCGCTACTCGTGCTGGCTTAAAACCTTGGCGCCACTTGCGCCACAAACGGCGCTGCCGTGCCAATTGCTAGAGAAAACTGGTTTTCTGGAGGACTTGTGGCGCTGACCGCGTCGCATTGGCGCTACCGGCGCCACACTCTAGAACTGTGGCGCTGAACGCGCCAAACCCGGCGCTACCCGCGCCACATACCAGACTTAGTTTTCTACTACAGAACCCTGGCGCTGACCGCGCTGAACCTCGTGCCATCCGCGCCAGGCTTCAGAGTCATCACATTCAACCCCCCTTTTAGGAATTTTGTCCGCAAAAATTGAGAACCATACCTGTCAAAGACCTCGGGATACAGCTGCAACAGCTCCTGCTCTCGCTCCCAGGTCGCCTCTTCAGGTGTTCTCCCTTCCCATTGCACCTTGACTATGGGAATGGTCTTGTTTCTGATGCGCTTTTCCATCCTATCCAGAATCTTCATGGGTCGTGAAGGACTAGTCAGATTCTCTCTAATCTGAACGGTGTCGGGCTCTACCACGTGTGAAAGATCCGTCACATACTTCCTCAACTGGGATACGTGGAAAACATCATGCAGCCCTACGAGCTGGGGAGGTAAGGCTAGCCTATAAGCCACTAGGCCCACCTTTTGAAGGATCTGATAGGGACCAATGAACCTAGGACTCAGCTTCCTTACACCCAAAGCTCGTCCTACACCTGTGACCGGAGACAGCCTCAGAAACACATGATCACCCTCATCAAACTGCAGGGGTCTGTGTCTATGATCATAATAGTTTTTCTGTCGACTCTGAGCTTTTACCAACTTGTCTCTAATCATCTTGATTTGCTCAGAAGTCTCCTAAACCATCTCAGGTCCCAAAAGCTGCCTCTCACCTACCTCTATCCAACAGATTGGAGTCCTACACCGTCGGCCATACAAGACCTCATAGGGTGCCATGCCCAAACTAGCATGGAAACTGTTGTTGTAGGAGAACTCCACCAGAGGTAAGTATCTATCCCAGCTAGCACCCTGCTCCATGGCACAGGCCCTCAACATATCCTCCAGAGTCTGGATGGTCCTCTCAGTCTGACCATCTGTCTGAGGATGATAGGTTGTGCTAAGCCTCAGCTGGGTCCCAAAAGCCTCTTGAAGTGCACCCTAGAACCTAGAGGTGAACTTCGGATCTCGGTCACTGACAATACTCTCAGGGACACCATGCAACCTCACGATCTCCCTGACATACAGCTAGGCCAACTTCTCCGCCGTGTAGTCAGTCCTCACAGGCAAGAAATGAGCAGACTTGGTCAGCCTATCAACAATCACCCAGATGGAATCACATCCAGTCTGAGTTCTTGGTAACCCCACAACAAAGTCCATAGAAATGCTATCCCATTTCCACTCAGGGACCTGTAAAGGCTGTAACAGACCAGACGGTCTCTAATGCTCAATCTTTACCTTCTGACACACCAGACATTTAACCACTTACTCGGCTATGTCTCTCTTCATCCCTGGCCACCAGAAACTCCTCTTCAGATCTTGGTACATCTTAGTGGCACCTGGATGGATACTGAACTGGCCCTTGTGAGCCTCAGACAGGACGACGTCCACCAACTCGCCCTTAGGCACCACAATACGATTTTGGTACAACACCAAGTCGTGGTCCTCCCAGGAAACATCCTGCTGGCCAATCATGGCCCTCACAGACTCATCCTGCTTCTGGGCTTCTCGGATCCTCCGGATCAACTCATTATCAATCCTGATCCTTCTCAACTCAAGGCCACGAGCACCCTCTGTCACAGTCAGGTGCATATCTCTGAACTGCTCAACCAACTTGCACTCAGAGATCATCATGCAGGCGGTACCAATGGAGAGGAAGAAGGTTAGGTTTTAAAGTGTTTTACTTATCTAAGAGACTCACCAATAAATGATATCGGTGGCTGAATTTTCAGCCAAAACTCACATAGAGGGGCACATGAAAAGGAGGAAGATCGATGAGGTTTTTCTCAAAAACCATTATATGAGAACTATGATCACAAGAGTATATTTATAGAAGAGTTTTAGGTCAGATTTTTAACCATAAAATTCTGATCATTAAGCATCTCACACGTGAAGAAAAGATAGAGTTGTTGTATTTCAAAAATTGCCAACAACCTCCTATCTTATCTTCTTAAGACCAAGTCAATTACTTGGAATTTATTTTGCTAAATAATAATCAAATATCCAGCCGTATAATAAGCCTCTAATCAGCGCTCAACCTTCTTCCTAAAATCTAGGATATGATCATGATAAGATTCTAGTTGAATTCAAATTCAAATCTAGCTCTTATCTTCTCCTTTTGATATGAAACTATCTACTATAGTTAATTCATATTTAAATTCATATATTTAAATTATCAAATTTAAATATCAAATAATAAATTTAACTATTTAAATTAATTAGTAATATCTTGGACTATCCAAGCCCATTAACTCCATTCATGCGCCGTTTTCTCTTTAAGATAAGTTTCTAAACTCTTTCTTGGGCCAACAACCATTATTAGGCCCAAAACCTTTAATGCTATAATGTCATAACAATAAAGTGTTAGTGTGTGACCCATTAGGCCCAACATAGCTACTGACATAAATGAGTTTGGGCCCAACAAGGCCTCTACCCATTTAATGACAACACAGAGCACTAGCAATGCTTTGTTGCCCCAGAACTAGTTAGGTAAATGACAAGATCATCCTATTAAATCTATTTGGTTTCCGTATGTATTTCCTTTCGTCTCG
>PYAF01000971.1:32087-66052 GCA_007407185.1 Glycine tomentella | reverse complement strand
AGCCCTTTTGGCTTGTGACGAGTCATTTTCCCATATAGACAAGATTCACATTGTCCATAGGATTCCAAATCCATGGAATCTAGGTATCCATTTGCATGCATCCTAGACAATCTTGTTTCGTTTATGTGCCCTAGTCTACAGTGCCACAGATAAGATTGATTATCTGTCCTAGGTCGTTTCACATTCACATTGAGAACTTTTGTTCCTGTTTCTAAAACATATAAGCCATTTACCAAAGAAGCAGTAGCATAAACCATATCATTCATAATGATAGAAAATGTACCATCCCTAATAGTAAAAGCAAAACCATCTCGTTCCAAACAAGAAATTGAAATAATGTTTCTAGAAATGCCCGGAACATAAAGGCAATTATTCAAATGCAATAAAAGGCCCGTAGGCAAAATGAGGTATGTATCTCCAACAGCTTGAGCAGCAACTCTTGCTCCATTACCAACGCGGAGGTCAACCTTATTCTTCTCCAATCTTTTGGGACTCTTAAGTACCTGTAACATAGTGTAGATGTGAGAACAACAACCGGTATCTAATACCCATGAAGTCGGATTAGCATAAGAATAATTTATCTCAATCATGTAAATACCTGAGGCAAAAGCATCACTATGTTTCTTGTCCTTCACACTCTTCAGGTAGTCTGGACAGTTTCTCTTCCAATGGCCAGTCTTGCCACAGTGGAAGCACACAACATCGTTTTTGTCCTTAGGTGCACTCTTACCCTTCTTGTTGCCCTTCTTCTTCTTGGGTTTACCTTTGGGCTTAAGGGAGTTTCCTTTTGCAGGCTCCTTAGCCTTACCCTTGGCCTTATTAGGCCCACTAATCAGAAGATTTTGTGTCTTATCCTTTTTGATAGACACCTCAGCAGTTGTTAACATACTTAACAACTCAGGAAAGCTCACAAGCATCCCATGCATGTTGTAATTCATAATGATTGACTAAAGGAATGTGGAAGTGATGTGAGGATTAAGTCATTACTTAGCTTGGCATCCATCACGAAGCCTAGATTTCCTAGCTTCTCAATGAACCCGATCATCTTAAGAACATGACTGCTCACACTCATGCTCTCAGACATCCTACACGAGAACAATTCTCGAGAAGCCTCATACCTCTCATGCCTGCCTTTAACATCATATAACTCCTTGAGATGCAAGATGATAGAGGGAGCATCCATATGCTCATGCTGCTTTTGTAGCTCAGGCGACATGGATGCCACCATGATGCATACTGCCATTGTATTGTCATTCATGTGCTGCTTATGAGCTTCCATATCGTAGAACTCATAATCAGCTTCCCCTTCCTTAGGAGCTATGGGTAAATTACCTTCTAAGACATAAGCGATTTTCTCGGCCCTAAGAACAATTCTCAAGTTCCGATACCAGTCCATAAATTTTGAACCGTTCAGTTTGTTCGTATCGAGAATAGAGCGCAGTGACAGTTAATTAGTCATACTATTAACTAAGAAGATGTAAAGATAAACTAATTAATATATTGTCATGAAATAAGAACAAATTATTAAAGACTTTAAATAATATGCCCCTCCCACTATTTTATCTAAGTCAATGACCCTTATTATTTTGACTTAGGGTTATTTTATGTTAAAATTACCTTAATGGGATTAAGAGTATGATTATTTATTTTAATCTTCGTCTGAGACCGCAAATTAAACTAAATAATGGGTTGTCCTTATCAACAGTATCTCATACCTTCTCTTAACATCAGGTTGACAACTCCTTGTCACTTAGTGGTGCATCTCATGCAACCAACTTGGTATTATTACCCCAAATACATAAGCTTGGCTGAGCCTGCAACTCATATATTTAGTTAAGCACTAACCAGCACCTTAAGTGTCTCACACTTCTAATACTGCTCTTATTCAACGAAACAGTGGGTCCCAACTGAGTTGTGGCGCACCACCATGTAGAGGAATTTTGAGTGGCATTGGTGGTGGGAGGTAATCATGTGCTTAATAATTGATTCCTTTTAAAGGTTTCTTTTATTTTAATGGGTCTCACCAAACGTGTAAATACTATTATCATGCTAGTCGTATCCTATGTCAAACATCTATCAGATTACACTAGTTGCTTTTGGACATGCATAATAAAACATACATTCACGATACTCTATCTCATGCATACTAGTCCTTTTGAAACATACATCCACGATACTCTATCTCATGCATACTAGTCGTTTTAAAACATAAAACATACATAAAACAGATTTTATATGAGATAGTCATGGTGCTCGTGCTTTCTTTCTTCTTGCTCCTAGGCCGCAGCTCCATCATGTAATCTTCCATGCCTAAACGCCACTAGCCTAAATTTTCTAATTACAAAATAATTAAAGAAACTCCAATACATCTTTGGAGGAACAAAAGAATATACAAAATTTAAAATTCAAAATTACAGCTCCAATTTAAACTAAAACAATATTTGAATTCAAATTTAAAACATTTGAATTCAAATATTTAAATTTAACATTTAAATTCAGGCACTATGACCATCCCCTTCTATATCTGCACTTTAAAAGTTAAACAACTAACAAGCACACAATATAATTATTTCTCAAATGGTCGAAATATGCATCCAAATACATAATTCAAATTTTGTTGATTCTTTCTCAAAGAACACAAAAATTAAACCATACAATCAACCATTTATATACATAGACTTGTATGAAAAATTTTGTCACAAAAATATTATGTTATGCTTATGAACAATTCATTATAACAAAACACAAAAATAACAAGATCAAATTAAACAAAATTAAGAACCCTAATTTTATTCATGTGACCACGACATGCATAGGATATTTCATGCATTTTGAAAATAAAATTATGGAGAAAACAATATATTTGAATATTCATATCATGGCTGAATCATATTCCTTTCTTAAAAGATGTTTCTTTGAAATCTTTCACAAAGAATCATAAAGAAACAAAACCATGAACACATAAAGATATATGTAAAACGTAATCATATTACAAACAACATATTATAACAAACAAGGTATCATCACCCGTCGATACTAAAGCAACCTGGCTCTGATACCACTTGAAAGATAGGGCCTTGAAGCCCGAAGGCATGTGAGAAAAACAAAAATTTTCAAGCGGAAACACACATACCACACAAGAATCATTCTTTAGGACATAGATGTTACCTTGTTTATATTCGAAATTTGATGATCAAGGATAGGCGCACCAATGGAGAGGAAGAAGGTTAGGTTTTAAAGTGTTTTACTTATCTAAGAGACTCACCAATAGATGATATTGGTGGCTGAATTTTCAGCCAAAACTCACACAAAGGGGCACGTGAAAAGGAGGAAGATAGATGGGGTTTTTCTCAAAAACCATTATATGAGAACTATGATCACAAGAGTATATTTATAGAAGAGTTTTAGGTCAGATTTTTAACCATAAAATTCTAATCATTAAGCATCTCACACGTGAAGAAAAGATAGAGTTGTTGTATTTCAAAAATTGCCAACAACCTCCTATCTTATCTTCTTAAGACCAAATCAATTACTTGGAATTTATTTTGCCAAATAATAATCAAATATCCAGCCGTATGATATGTAACACTTCAACTTACGATATTGTTATTATTGATTTTTAATGAAAAATTCTTTTCGATTTACTTAAAATACTAAACCACAATTTTTCATTACTTAGTAATATTCATAATTCTGGAGTAACATATAATAAGATTACAAAAAAAATTTCCTCACTAATTGATTTTTATAAATCTGATGTACAATAATATACATACTGGTATCAATTCTATTACATAGTACAAATAACTAAAACCTTCTATCACAAAAGAATACATCTTCAACCATATCATCTTCAAATAACACATCTTCAAACAAAATCCTCTTCTTGTATACAGCTAATAGTCTCTCTTTGCTGTTCATCTGCTCGCCCGAATAAAATCGAGGTCATAGCAGGTGTCAACCACAGACACAAAGCACAGGGTAAGTTTATGATAAACATAATTTAAGCAACAGTATATATATTCAATAGGCAGATTTTCATAACAACATCCTCAAAGATGCATGATTCTCTTAGACTCTTATCATGGTGCATGATTCTCTTGAACTCTTTCAATAATTGGTACCAATAGTCAAGATAGCCCCAGTCCAATGGTCCAGAACTTGCACGATCAGTCAAGGTGTCACAGTGGTGCACAGGAAGGTCACCCACACTACATGTGATCATCATGGGTGGCGTGAGTTCCTCACTGCCGAAGCACCCCCCAGCTCAGACCTCTCTTGTCTGAACGCTCGTACTCAGTTCCTATAACTATCTGACACACCTCCTCTCGAGGTAATAACACGGACTAACCCCCGCCGGGCATATGCATATGAGACATATAAGACTGATTCACTTTAAGGTATAACTCTTTTCATCATCTCATATTTATTTTCAACATCAGTCTTTAATTGATATCTCACATAATTTACTCAAAATCTCAACATAAAGTATAGAACTCAACTTTATATTCATGTACAGAATCTCAGCATATTATTCATGTACAAGGGTTTATAGAAACACTCAACAACACATGAACTTCATGGAGATTTATAGAAACACTCAGCAACACATGGAACTTAGAGAAGTTCTTAGAAACTTTTAGCAACATATGAACTTCATGGAAACACTTAACCACATATGAACATTCAAACACTTATTTAAACAAAAACAACACTTAAACTATCTTTATCATAAAGCTTCCCTATACATACTTAAACAAAGTAACACTTAAACTATATTTAGCATAAACTCCCCTATACATACCTATTCAAACACAAGTAATACTTAAATTATCTTTACCATAAAACTTTCCCATACATACCTTGTTTTTCTTCTTTTAAAAGCTTGTCAAACTTTCCCTAACTTCTCCTAGCTTTCACGTGATGCTTCACTATGGTGGGGTTTACTTTCTAACTCGATTTAGGCTTGAAAATGAAAGGATGGGAGGGATATGGAAGGGAGAGTTACACGTGAATTTGGTAGAGAGAATGGCTTGAAAGTGATGTGCATTTTAGGTCCACCCCCCTTTTATATAGTGTTTAGGAAATAATTTAATATTCAAGGACATTTTTGCCCTTCCTAACTAAATGACCTTCATTTAGTTCCATTCTAACTAAATTACCTTCATTTAGTTTCATTCTAACTTAATTACTTCTTATTCCATTGAATTGTAACTAAGTTAAATGATGACTTTAACTTTTTAAGAAAAATCTTCTTAAGCTAATTATGTGCCATACAAGTGTCCTAACACTTGTCTTGGTCATAATGATTGTCTTTCCAAGTGTCCACTTAGTTGGCATGCCTTTACAAGTGTCCCAACATGTGTCCAATTTCATGAAGCTTCTCCTTGCTTCATCAAAGTTCTCCTTGCTTCATGAAGCTTCTCCTTGCTTCATCAAATCTTAGCTTCATTTTCATATTATCTTGCATCCATGCCATACAAGTGTTATGCCACTTGTTTCTATCATGTGGCTTGCTTTCCAAGTGGCTTATCATGAAGTTTCTTGCCTTTTCTACATGTTTTCTCACGTGAATAACCAATCTAAAAGGAAGGAATACAAATTTTTCTTCATTTCATGCTACATGTGGTCATTTTTGATGATGAATAAAAATCTAGTTTCTAATATGGCATTTACACATGGAATTTTCTTAAAAAGAAATCAAATTTAATTTGAATTCTTTTATCTAAAGATGAATAATAGGACTCTAGATGTTCCTAAGAATTTATCTCAATGATAGTTTAAATAAATCACAAGTAGTATATACAGAGCAATATATAAACTTTACATACTAAATTGCTCTTTATCTTGTTTTTGATTGGCCTATACTTCTGCTGACCATCAAAATTACTAAACCATTTTATTAAATTGGTTTATACATTCTATAATTAAGAGAAAATTTCTTAGATTATATGTATCATTTTTCCATATTTTTCTTATGCTTGAATTCTTCTGACTCATGTTTCAAAGTTGTCACTTTATAAAATTCATAGAAATTCTATTCTAGAATTTCTTGTCACAAACTATTTTGATATTCTGCCAGTCAAGAGTATTCTGTAATTTCATCAGGTTCTCACAAAATCTCTAAGGATATCTAGTCATTTCTGGCCTGAAGGGCATTATGGTAAATTCATCATTCATCTAGGGGCATATTTGTCATTTCTACCATAAAATATCTAGCCAAAAATATCTAAGGGTATTCTTGTCATTTCTAAAATATCCAAGGGCATTTATATAATTTTCATCATAAAATATCTCACTAAAATATCTAGGGTATTTTTGTAATTTTGAAAAATATCTAGGGACATTATTGTCATTTTCACCTTAAGGGCATTTCTGTAATTTTTGATTTAAGGAAAGGGTAACACGGTCATTTCTCTTCAAACATTTCCTTAATGTCTCTAATTGATATTTCACCCAATTAATTCAAATATAGACCAGCCAAATTTCTCATTATCTAATACTCACATTAATAGCTATGCGAGAATAATTCATATAATGTTTTGACCATAGTTTTTGAATTTTCAGGGTGTTACATGATAAGCCTCTAATCAGCCCTCAAACTTCTTCCTAAAATCTAGGATATGATTATGATAAGATGCTAGTTGAATTCAAATTCAAATCTAGCTCTTATCTTCTCCTTTTGATATGAAACTATCTACTATAGTTAATTCATATTTAAATTCAAAATTTAAATTATCAAATTTAAATATCAGATAATTAATTTAACTATTTAAATTAATTAATAATGTCTTGGACTATCCAAGCCCATTAACTCCATTCATGCGCTACTTTCTCTTTAAGATAAGTTTCTAAACTCTTTCTTGGGCCAACAACCATTATTAGGTCCAAAACCTTTAATGCTATAATGTCATGACAATAAAGTGTTAGTGTGTGACCCATTAGGCCCAACATAGCTACTGACATAAATGAGTTTGGGCCCAACAAGGCCTCTACCCATTTAATGACAACACAGAGCACTAGCAATGCTTTGTTGCCCCATAACTAGTTAGGTAAATGACAAGATCATCCTATTAAATCTATTTGGTTTCCGTATGTATTTCCTTTCGTCTCGGTTACCTTCCCATAAAACCTAGGGTAAGGAAATGTATCAGCCCTTGCGGTCTAGGGTAAGCTTCAATACGAAATAGGGAGTCTCCAATTTTACCGACTCTAAAGAAAAATCATCTCATGATTTCTTTTACTATGCATAGATTCTCGAGTCCCGTAAATGTCATCCCAATTTCTCCGGTTTACAGATAACCTAATCTCTCACAGATATTTGACGAATTCCTTCAGCTAGTCACCCTAGACTCGTGTTCTTTCAGGACATGCCCAAAGGTATACCTATGTGTCTCCATGTTTCAGGCAGACGAGGTATACAATCAAAGCATGTCTTCTAGAACACAGTCTAGGTGAAAACTTCTGGTCTTAGGAAAGACACACCCAAATAATAAGAGACTTCTCTAATGATACTATCTGTGAGATTTCCTCATAGAGTCTCTTTGTGGGTGCGTTCAGTGCGAGCTATACCCTTATAGGTCCACCCACGACTTTAGCTAAGACATCTCCGTTTCTGTAGCTCATGAGGTCTTTACCTTGTATCTGCATACAAGTAGATAAGACGTGCTAGTCTTACCCGAGATCGTTGATCCCCATTCTCAGTGTCTCTAGACTAGGAACTTAAATTTAGGAGTAGACATCTGGTATCCATGAATCCTAATGATCGTGATCCCATCACTGATATTCAAGAGATACCTATTCTATTCCAAGGGTTTATCCAGTTACTCATATATTAATAATAATATCGAGACAAAATATGAAACAAGATAAAGAGCGCTTATAATTTATTCATGACAATATGAAAAGTACATGTACGTCCTAATCTAATGAAAAGATTGTCTCTAGGACATCCATATACTAACACATTCCTCTATATCTCTATTTATCAACTCTTTTCCCGTTTTCATCTGAATCTAGATAGTTAGAAGTTGTCGTTGGTGTTGCTGCAGCCTTGCAATTTTCCATGTCAAACTTCTTTATCATTTCCATGCAGTATTTTGATTGGCTAAGAAAATTTCCATTCTTCATTTGCTTAACTTGTAATCCTAGGAAGAATGTAAGCTCTCCCATCATAGACATTTCAAACTCTTTCTGCATGCTAGCTGAAAATTCTTTACACAAAGAATGATTAGTGGAACCAAAAATAATATCATCAACATAAATTTGTACCAAGAGTATGTCTTTGTCTCTTCTTTTCATGAACAAGATTTTATCCACTTCTCCTCTTGTGAATGATTGATCAAGCAAGAACTTGCTCAACCTCTCATACCAAGATCTTGGAGCTTGTTTCAAACCATATAAAGCTTTTCTCAATCTGTAAACATGATTAGGATATTGATGATCTATAAAACCAAGAGGCTGGTCAACATATATCTCTTCATCAATATAACCATTAAGGAATGCACTTTTCACATCCATTTGAAACAATCTAAAGTTTAACATATATGCATATGCAAGAAGTAACCTAATGGCCTCTAATCTAGCAACTGGAGCATAAGTTTCATCATAATCAATGCCTTCCTCTTGGTTGTAACCCTTTGCAACCAATCTAGCTTTGTTTCTTATTATGATGCCACTTTCATCCAGTTTGTTCCTAAAAGCCCACTTAGTGCCAATAGGTGTGTGAGTGGAAGGTCTAGGTACAAGTTTCCAAACATTATTCCTTTTAAATTGATTTAACTCATCATGTATAGCAATTAACCAATGTTCATCTAGTAAGGCTTGTTCAATATTATTTGGTTCAATTTGTGATATAAAAGCCATAGTACAACAAAGATTTCTTAGAGAAGATCTGGTAGATACTCCCTTAGATACTTCATCAATTATGTTGTCTAATGATAAATCTCTTGTGGTCCTCCAATCTTTGTGTTTAGGTGTGGCTGCTTCTTGGTTGGACTCTAGTTGTGCTTCATCTTCTTCTTGTTTACTAACTTCAATAGGCTATTATTTTCCCTCTTTAGTTTCTGCATCATTGTCACTTAAAACTTCTTCTGAAGAAGGGTTAAATTCATCACATACAATATGCACTGATTCTTCAACACACAAGGTTCTCTTGTTAAAGACTTTATAGGCCTTACATTGCAAGGAATATCCAAGAAAGATGGCTTCATTAGCTTTTGAATCATACTTGCCAAGATTATCTTTACCATTGTTTAAAACGAAACATTTACAGCCAAATAGCTTAAAGTGAGAAATGTTTGGTTTCCTTCCTTTATAGATTTCATAAGGGGTTTTCATCAAACAAGGCCTTATAAGAATCCTATTCAAGGTATAGCAAACAGTGCTCACTGCATCAGCCCAAAAATGCTTAGGTAATTTTGTTTCATTTAGAAGAGTCCTTGCTCCTTCTTCAATTGATCTATTTTTCCTCTCCACAACACCATTTTTTTGATGTGTTCTTGGAGCTGAAAAATTGTGGTTAATTCCAAAATCTTCACAAAACTTTACAAAATGTTCATTTTGGAATTCACCACCATGGTCACTTCTAATTGAAACAATATTATAGCCTTTTTCATTTTGAATTAATTTGGCTAGTTTTTTAAAAGACGTGAATGCTTGACTTTTAGATCTAATGAACAATGTCCAAGTGTATCTAGAATAGTCATCTACAATAACAAAGCCATAATAGTTTCCTCCTATGCTCATAGTTCTTGAAGGACCAAATAAGTCCATGCGAAGCAATTCAAGAGGTCTAGAAGTAGAAACCATGTTCTTACTTTGGAAATAATTTTTAGTTTGCTTTCCCTTTTGACATGCTTCACAAATTTTATCCTTCTCAAACTTAAGCTTAGGTAGTCCAATTACCAAGTCTTTTCTTATTAACTTGTTGAGATGATGCATGTTAATATGAGATGTTCTTCTATGCCATAACCATGTCTCATCTACTTCATCAAGCAATCAGTTTTATTTATGAATGCATGATCGATGGATAGAACATAAATGTTACCCTTCCTTTTCCCAATATGTGCAACTTTTCCAGTTCTGCCTTCATGTATCAAGCAAGTCTCATTGTTGAAGGTGACTTTGAAACCCTTGTCACACAACTGACTAATGCTTAGTAAATTGTACTTTAGCCCTTCAACATAAAGCACATCCTTGATCTTAGTGGTTAAGCTATCTCCAATGTTGCCTTGCCCAATAATTCTGCCTTTATTGTTGTCCCCATAGGTAACATATCCTCCTTCTTTAAGTACTACATCCATGAACATGGATATGTCTCTTGTCATGTGTCTAGTGCATCCACTATCTAGGTACCATATTGATGATTTTGCTCTAAGACACATCTGCACAAATCAAATTAAGTAGAGAAGAAAGGTCCCCAGTTTAAGTTGGGTCCAAAGGGGTTAGTTGCTTTCTTTCTTTTCTCAACCCATATGCATTCTCCATTTGAAACATAAAACCTTCTAGCAAAGCATTTATATGATGTATGACCTTTTAACATACAATAATTGCAAGTACGAGATTTAAATGAATTAGCATGAGAAAATCTATGATAGGCATTTGGTTGATTGTGTTGCCTATGGTACTTATGTTTTTGAGGTACAAACACAAGTTTACCTTGAGTTTTAGGTCCATGTTTATATCCCAAACTATAAGTATCACCATCAAATTTTTGGTCACTTAGCAATTCATCTAAGTTACATTTGCCTTTGTAATATTTCCTTAGCAAATCAACCAAATAACTATTTTCAGTTTGCAAACTCATATTTTCCTTATCTTTACTCAGCTTGTACTCATTAAATTCTTTCTGCAATTCATTGCATTTATCAACCTTAGAGATGGCTAAGGAGCATGTACATCCATTTTCCTTGTAACTTGAAAGAAGTTTGTCATGTTCCTCATTCAATTTACAAAGTTTTTCTTGCAATTCAGCAAGCTTGGATACATGCCATCTTAAGTCACCCTTAAGCTTGTTGTTTGCTTTAGCTAGTTTTTGAGCTTCATAATGCATCTCATGAAAAGCATCAACTACATTATTAAATTCAGAATTTACCTCAGATTCTGTACTTGATGTTTCTTCTTCTTCACAAATGGTAGATGTAAGGCATAGGGGAGCTTCAACTTCTTTTTCTGAAGAGGATTCAGAACTTATGGATTCATTATCCTCCCAAGCAATGTAGGCTTTTCTAGGCTTTCCATCCCATTTTGATCTCTTCTCAGCTTGTGCCTTTTTTGCTAACGAGGGACATTTAGACTTTATATGACCTTGCTTTCCGCATTCAAAGCAAGTGATGGAGGAGGGGTTGTTGTTTTTGTTGGTGCTGTCATTTCTTTTCTTTTGTTGTGGTTGCCTTCTGTTTTTATTCTTCCTCAAAAACTTGGTAAACTTCCTTACTTCAATCTTTGAAGGTGCAACTTTTAATGCTATACTCTTATCCCTTTTATCTGCATCTTCACCATTAGTTAATTGAGACAATTCAAGTTCATACTCAAGGAGCTTAGCAAACATAGCTGCCATGGACATCTTTGGTAAATCCTTTGATTCTTTGATGGCTGTGACTTTAAGCTGCCATTCCCTTGTTAGGTATTTGAGGATCTTGATGTTCAGCTCTTCTACATCAAAAATCTTCCCTAGCCCAAGCAAGTGATTCACTATGTGGATGAACCTAGTTTGAAGCTGTGAGATATTCTCATCATCTCTCATCTTAAACATTTCATATTCATGAATGAGGGTGTGTTTCCTTGATCTTCTCACATCGTCTGTACCTTCATGCGTTACTTCAAGTAGTTCCCACATTTCTTTGGCACTTTTACACCTAACAGTCCTGAAAAATTCATCGGAAGATAATGCAGAAGTTATCATGTTCTTTGCCTTGAAATCATATTGAGTTGACTTCTTTTCTATTTCAGACATTTCATCCCATTCCTTTGGTATTGATTTGCCATCAACAACTTTGGTAGGAATGAATGGGCCTTTCTCAATACAATTCCAAGCACCTAGGTCATTTGACTGGATGAAGATTTGCATTTTGTTTTTCCAAAAGTTAAAATGTTCTCCTTCAAATAAAGGTGGTCTATTCAATGAGGCTCTCTCCTTGAATGTTATTTGATTAGTATTCATTGCTAAGGATTTTAAAAAGATCTTGAGCAAATTACAAGAACCGGCTCTGATACCAATTGAAAATATAATGAACACTTATGCAAATAACCAAGAGGGGGATGAATCAGTTTTACCTCAGAGTTTTTAAAATTTCCTTCTAAAATTTATAACAACGAAAGATTTCAAGAAGTGTTCTTGAGTCTTGACAAGAAGTGGTGTGGATCAACATTAGAGGGCTTGTATCTTCAAGCCTATCCTTGATCATCAAATTTTGAATATAAACAAGGTAACATCTATGTCCTAAAGAATGATTCTTGTGTGGTATGTGTGTTTTCGCTTGAAAAATATTGTTTTCTCACATGCCTTCGGGCTTAAGGGCCCTTCACAAGTTATGTTTCTAGGTTTTGTAGTAGGTGCTCAAGGAGTCCAAGTGGATCAAGAGAAAGTGAAAGCCATCATGGAGTGGTCGACTCCAAAAGCTGTGAAGGATGTGAGAAGCTTTCATGGTTTAGCTAGCTTTTATAGGAGATTTGTGAAGGACTTTAGTACCATTGCTTCTTCTTTGAATGATTTGATGAGGAAAATCGTGAGCTTTTCTTAGAAGCAAGAACATGAAATTGCTTTCCAAACATTGAAGGATAAGTTATCTCATGCACCTATTCTTGCGTTGCCTAGTTTCAATGCTTCCTTTGAATTGGAATGTGATGCATCTAATGTGGGCATTGGGGGGGTTTTGATTCAAGACAATCATCCTATTGCTTATTTTAGTGAGAAAATGAAGGGTACATGTTTGAACTATTCCACTTATGATAAAGAGTTGTATTTACTTGTTAGAGTCTTGCAAACTTGGCAACCTTATCTTTTACCTAAGGAATTTGTGATACATAGTGATCATGAATCTCTTAAATATTTGAAAAGTCAAGGCAAACTCAACAAGAGACATGCTAAGTGAGTTGAGTTCATTGAGCAATTTCCTTTTGTAATTAAACACAAGCAAGGAAAGTTGAATGTGGTGGTGGATGCCTTATCAAGGAGGCATTGTTCGATTTCTATGCTTGAAACTAAATTGCTTGGTTTTAATCACATAAAGGAATTGTATGCAAGTGGTCATGACTTCTCTAGTATTTTTGCTTTATGTGAGAAGGGAGCTCATCAAGGATATTTTAAACATGATGGTTTCTTGTTCAAGGAAAAGAGATTATGTGTTCCTAAAAGCTCTTTGAGAGAACTTTTCATTAGGGAAGCTCATGAGAATAATTTGATGGGGCACTTTGGTGTGGGTAAAACTTTAGCTATTTTACATGAACATTTCTTTTGGCCAAAAATGAGGCATTATGTGCATAAACTTGTTTTTCAATGCATTGTTTGTCATAAAGCTAAATCTAGATTAATGCCTCATGGTTTTTATACACCTTTGCCTATGCCTAACTCCCCTTGGATTGATATTTCTATGGATTTTGTACTTGGTCTTCCAAGATCCAAGAGGGGAAAGGATTCTATTTTTGTTGTTGTTGATAGGTTCTCAAAGATGGCACACTTTATTCCTTGTCACAAAAGTGATGATGCTTGTGAAGTAGCTAATCTTTTTTTTCAAAGAAGTGGTGAGACTACATGGTTTGCCAAGAAGCATTGTGAGTGATAGAGACACAAAGTTCCTTAGCCATTTTTGGAAAACATTGCAGGGTAAGCTTGGTATAAAACTCTTGTTTTCATCAACTTGTCACCCACAAATGGATGGTCAAACCGAGGTGGTGAATAGGACCTTGGGTCAACTCCTTAGATGCTACATCAAGGGTAATTTGAGAACTTGGGAGGAGTGTCTACCTCACACTGAGTTTGCTTAGAATAGAGTAGTTCACAAGACTATTTCCTTGTCTCATTTTGAAATTGTTTATGACTTTAATCCTTTAATTCCTCTTGATTATTGCCTTTACCTAACACTTCTTCTATGATTAATCATGATGCTTTGTCTAAAGTTTCTTATGTTAGGAAAATGCACGAACAAGTGAAAGCACATCTGGAGAGGAAATTGGAACAATATGTAAAGCAAGCCAATAAGCACAAAAAGCAAGTGATCTTTAATGAGGGAGATTTGGTGTGGCTTTATTTGAGGAAGGATAGATTTCCTCATGAAAGGAAATCCAAGCTCCAACCTAGAGGAGACGGACCTTTCAAGATTTTGGAGAAGATCAACAACAATGCTTACAAACTTGAATTGCCTAGTGAGTATGGTGTGAGTAATACTTTCAATGTTTATGATCTTTCTTTGTATGATGTAGGTACAAGTGAGGAAGCAAACTTGAGGACAAGTTCTTTTATAGAAGGAAGGGATGATGGAGGTCCATTGCAAGCTAAAGACCTACAAGGAAAGCTTGAAGAACTTTTTTTGGTGAGCTTTAAAGGACCAATGACAAGAGCTAGGACTCAAGAACTTCAAGACCACATCCAAGCCAACTTGGACAAGCATGAAGAAGCACACCAGCTTGGAAAAGACACAAAACAGTATGTGGCAATCGATTACCAGCTATTTGTAATCGATTACCAAGGCACTTTGTAAAATAGTTGTTGTCATTTTAATCAATTACCAAACATCTGTAATTGATTACATAAGCATCAGAATGAGTAAATACTCTATTTTAATCGATTACAAAGATGAATTAATCGATTACTTCAGCATAGAATTGCACCTACATGTGTTGGACAGCCAAAAGTCACTTTAGGAAAAGCTTGCACTTCAAGCTTCATTTGGGTTTCATTTCAATTTGCATTTTTCCTTACATTTAGTGGTATTTGATGTGTAATTTCGTGGCCTATATAAGCTGGTCAAAAACTGATTCTAACTAACTTTGGTTCATTAATACAATTCTAAAAATTGTGGTGAGAGTTTCTCTCTTGTTCTTGTGTAAGAACTTCTTGAGTCTTATCAATGGCTTATCAATGCTATTGTGGTGATTCTTCCTAGGCTTATTTGAAATATTTTCCATGGTGCCATCCATATTCATCCCTAACCTTTCTTCCATCTTCCATTTCTGCAATTAAAAGCTTCTAAACAACCCTATTTCACAAAAAGTGTTGATAGCTTATGTGTTCTTGAAGTTTTCTTGAAGAGTGGGTTTCATTGTAAGGTAGATTTGGGAAACTTAATGTCTAATGGGTTTAGACATTACATTAAGAAGACTTTCGAAAATCAGTGAAAATCTCAAATTGTAAGAATGTATATTTTCAAAAAGACTTAACAACTTTATATAGAAAAACTTATGTAACTGAATGTAATCAATTAATACGTCCATGTAATCGATTATTTTGCTCTTAAGTAATTGATTAATTGTTTATTTAAATGATTAATTTGTTCTTGAGATTTCTGGAAAAGATGTATGAACAAAGTAACCGATTAATACATCATGTAATCGATTAACACAAAGTTTTTCCTTTTCACAAAAGTGTTGGTAATCGATTATTTTGTTCTTCAAGGCTCAAGTAATAGATTACCAATTTGTGGTAATTGATTAAGGCAGTCAAAAAGAGTTTTTCCAAAAACTTGAACCTTTGATCACTTGGATTTTATGCAATCATGAAATCTTAAACCTTTTTCACAAACCATGTTGTTTTGTTAAATCATGAATTCAAGCTCCCCCTGTATCTAACAATATCTAACAATCTCCCTCTTTTTGGCTTTGATCATGCTAAACTTCAATTGACATCTTGAACCTTGGTGTTCTTTTAAAGGAGTTGATTTTCAAGAGATTGTACTTGATATCTGAAAATGAAATCAGCTTCTTACCAAGAGCAAATGTCAAATATAATTTGCATAAACAATTTACATTTCATACATATGTATATGCTCCCCCTATCTTATGTAATTTTACATTGGTTAAGATAATGAGCATCATGTTTATTCCTTTATTGCTTTGTTTGGTTTATCTAATTACATCACATCCCTTCAATACTATGTTTCTCCTTTTTCTCCCCCTTTTGGCTTATAAAAAAAAAAAAAATTGGATATCCATGAGATAAGCAAGGAAGATGCAACAATCATAAAAGGAAATTTTATTCACTAACCTTAAGGGGTAGTACATGAAAACATAACATGTAACCATAACATCTGAAAATAAGAAAGTGAAAACACCACAACTACAATCAATTAGGCAAATACATCAATCTAGACTACAGAATGTCAGAATCTTTGAGACCCATCCTAGTCTCAATGTTTTCTAGCCTTTAGGTAATTTCTAGCCATTTGGTGACCTGTCCTTGGAAAATGTTGTGTGTCGGTGTAGCATCTCATTTTTTTACCTCCGACTTCGTTTTCAAGCTTTAGGCTTACTTTGAGTGCCTCGTATTCAGCTTTGTTATTTGAGGCTTTGAAATTGAGCTTGAGAGATTGCTCTAGAGTGACATTGTCAGGCCCTTCAAGGATGATGCATGTTCCACTTCCTTTCACATTGGACACTTCGTCAACATAAAGATTCCACCAATCTGGGTGGTTTAGTTACTACCAGTGAACTTTGCTAGGAAATCTACCAGGAACTGTATTTTCATGGGGCCACGAGGTTCATACTGGAGGTCGAACTCTGACAGTTCTGCAAACCATGCCACCATCTTTCCTGCCAGTTCAGGCTTTCGTAGCACCTATTTGATGGGGTTGTTTTAACTACCACTTGGTGACTTTGAAAGCATGGCCAGAGGCGTCAGGCTGAGGTGACAAGTGTCAGTGTTATCTTCTCTATCATTTGATATCGCTTCTCAGTAGCATGGAGGATGCGACTGGTGAAGTAGAAGATAAGTTAATATTTCCCTTCTTCTTGCACGAGGGCTGAGTTAACGGATTTGTCTGTTACTGAAGATAAAGGAGTAGTTGTGCTCCTGTTCTGGGTCAACTAAGGATGGGCAGCGTGGCAATGGTCTTCTTAAAGGCCAGGAAGGCTTGCTCATAGGCTTCGTCTCATATGAAGGGCTCAATATTTCTGAGCAGCTTGTAGAAAGGCTTTGCTTTTTCGATGAGTTTCGGGAGAAACCTAGACAGGGATGCCAACTTGCCATTTAGTTTCTGGTCCTCCTAATTTCTGGTAGGGTTGTGCATGTCTAGTATTATTGTGCATTTGTCGGGTTTGGCTTCTATTCCTCGATACATGATCATGAAGCCTAGGAACTTGCCTCTACTGACCTCGAAGGTGCATTTTTCTGGGTTGAGGCGCATGTTATATTTACGGATTTCTCTAAAAACCTCCTATAGATCTACCACATGTTGACCTATGCTTTGATATTTGACGACCATGTCGTCAACATATACCTCGACATTTCATCTGATCTGCTATTTGAAGATCCGATACATTAGTCGTTGGTATGTGCACCTGCATTTTTGAGGCAAAAGGGCATGACCATGTAGTAGAAATTAGCATCTTCAGTTATGAATGTTGTTTTCCCTTTGTCTGGGGCATGCATTCTGATCTGGTTATATCCAAAATATGCATCCAGGAATATCAGTACTTGGAACTTGGACGCCCCGTCGACAGTCTGTCGATGTTGGGCAAAGGGTATATATCTTTGGGACATGTCTTATTGAGGTCAGTGTAATCAGAGCACATTCACCATTTGTCATTGGCTTTTTTTACCATAACGACATTAGCGAGGCAGGTGGAGTACCTGACTTCCCTGATGAACATAGCTTTGAGTAGCTTGTCCACCTCCTCTTTGACCGTCTTGCGCCACTTGTCTCCCATCTTCCTCTTTTTCTGTGATACCGACTTGGCCTGAGGGAAGATGGCCAGCTTGTGGCATATGATATTAGGGTGAATGCATGGCATGTCATATGGTTTCCAGGCGAACAGGTCTGCATTTTTGTGGAGGACTTCAGCTATGTGTCTGTACTTATGGCCAGTGAGGTCCTTGCTGAGCTGCGTGCACTGCCCGGGTTTGGGTCCGAGCTGCAGCTTAATAAGTTCTTCAATAGGCTTTGGGTCTTTGTTGATGTTGCCATCACACGGATCCATGTCAAATACACCATCTTGACTGTGGGCTAATGTGTGTCGGGCTCCTTGGTGGGAGGATACAATGCCACTTTTATGTGCTTTCCATAGCATTGTCAGGCTTGTTTTTCGTCTACCTTGACAGTTACTATCTCTCCCGTCAAGGTGGGAAACTTTATCTTGAGGTGAGGCGTGGAGACGATGGCTCCAAGCTCGTTCAGTGTTTTCCTACCAATCAACAGAAAGTAAGAGGTATATGCATCGATAATCAAATACTTGATCATGAAGTTCCTCGACAGTTGGTCTTGACCGAAGGTGGTCATGAGGTCTACGTAGCCTCTGATTTTTACCATCTCCCCTACAAAGCCGAGGAGAAGTTTAGAGTGAGGATGGACCGTGTCGGAAAAGACCTCAAGCCTCTGAAATGTCTTTCAGTATAGGATGTCCGCAGAGTTGCCTTGGTCGATAAGGACCTTGGACAACATGAAGTTGGCGATCATGATGGAGACCACCATGAGATTGTCCTGGTTAACATGGTTAATGCCTTTGAAGTCTTTATCAATGAAAGTGATGGGCGTGAGACTCAGTAGTGGTGGAACATCGACACAGTTAATGTTGATGTCATGGATGGCGTGGAGATGTTGCTTTCGAGATTGGTTGGACAACCCTCCATAGTAAAATCCGCCCGTGATAGTGTTTATTACGCCTTAGATTTATCGGACGGGCTCGTTTTCCTGTTCTGGGGGAGGCAGACGGTCGCATTTTGGCTAGAATTACCTCTTCCTCCCTTTATCTTCTACTTTATCTCTTCTCTTGTCAGTATCCTGATTCCAGGTTGATCCTCTTGGTGTCCCTCAAGTCTGGTTCCTGTTGGGTGATTGTCGGATCTTTGAACGAAACGGGTTAGATACCTAGCCTGTATGAGTTCTTCGATTTTGTCTTTTAGAGCCCAGCAGTCTTCTGTGTTTCGATCGCTAATGTGATGGTATCTACAGTATTTGGTCTTGTCTGACCCCAGCCTATGAGGAAGTGGTGGAGGTAGTTTTACGAGTACCACCGTGTTGAAGGCCTCCTCCATGATAGTGGTGCGATTGATTGTCAAGGGTGTGTAGCGCTCATACTTGGGTCCCCTTGAGAGAGCAGACACTTGAACGGCTTGTGCCTTTTGTCCGACTTGTTGGACCTTATTCCTGAACTTTGACATCTCCTCCATTTGAATGTAACCCTTGGCTTGTTCGCGTAACTCGTCCATGCTAGAAGGTTGTTTCTTGCATAAACTGTCTGTGAACTTACTTGGTCGCAGGGATAATAGCATGGGGTGCAATGCCACCTTTGGGTTGAGTTCTCGGATCTGGATGACTATTCATCCAAATCTATCCATGAACCTCTGAAACTCATCGTCTTCCTGTCGTAGACTAGCCAATGCAGCAAAGGTTATGCGACGTGATCGACTAGTTGCATATTGTGAGCTGAAGCGTTCGACAAGAATGTCGAAGCTATCAATGGACCTTGGGAGGAGCCCCCTCTACCATGTCAATGTTTCCCCTTTGAGAGATGTGGGGAAGACACGACACAGGATTGCATTATTGTCGGTGTAGAGGTTTGCTTGGGTGAGGAAAGCATCTAGATGTTCATCTGGGTCAGTGGTGTCGTCATACTGCTCTAGGTTGAGTGATTTCCAACCTAGGGGTAGGTCGACTTCCATGATTTGGTCGACAAAAGGATTTCAACGAGTCGTCCGCCCTTCCGGAAGGTGGACATGTGATAAGCTGGGACCATCTTAAGTGTTGACATTGTGTCGGGCATATGACTCCCCTCGAGTACGCTCTTTCGTTGTATAAGGTGAGTGTTCGTCACCTTGGGGTGTCTCACTCGAGCCTCCAGCTAATCATGGTCAGCCTTCAGCTTTCGGAGTTTCTCCTTGTGACGTCGTTCCATCTCTTCTATGCAGGTCTAGAGTTGTTGAAGGGTATATGTTTATGGCATATTTGTCAAGGGAGGTATAGAGTCTTCAAGAGGAGTACCACGTCTAAGACTAGATCTTGTACTGACCATGGGTGAAAAAGAGAGGTCGCAGGGTAAGTTTTACCGCGGCCCCACGGTGGCTTGTCAAAATGTGGAAGTAGTGCACGTCAAGGTGGACGTGGCCAAGGTAAACTCTAGATCTTGCACATCGGACAGTGAGTTGGCTTTGTTAAGAGAGGGACCTATAAAACAAAGGAGAGGACTCCGACGCGTAAGTAACTACATCAATTATGTGAGAATGAGAATGTATATGTATAAGAATGAATCCGTGTATCGGTGTGTGTATGAGTGTTTTTCAGTGTCTCAAAGGGTTAGGCGGAACTTGGTACTTATAGAGTGAGGGAGAGCCTCGAGTCCTTGTATGTCAGGATTATTACAATTGTGTAACAACCCTTGCAGATAATTATTAGTCTGTAGATAATGACTAACACATAATTGTAGGTTATAGATAATTAGACTTACAGATAATGTGTACCTTATAAATAATTTGTAGCTTGTAGATAATATGATGGCTTATAGATGATTAAGTATTTGGCACTTGATAAGGAGGTTGCAAAATTATTAATAACATTCAAATATAGGGGCATTAGAGATAACATGTGTGGCTCGACAGCCCGGTTGCTGAGGGGGAGATGTCTGTGCTCTTGTAGTAGGACTGGCGTGGAGGGTTGACACGTGTATTAGAGCACCACGTAAGTGGCCACGTGTACTTTGCGGACCTTAGACAGTACACAGACAAATTGTCGTACCCATGCAAAATCCAAGTGACACTTCATCAAGAAACTAATGTGAATGAAAAAGAATGAAATGAAATAACCTATACTCCTTGGTCATCACAAAGTGTATCAATCAATCACACGCCAATAGGTGAGTGTATCTCTCGAGCAACACATTGAAACCACACATATCAATTTGTCTTGCATCTCTCAACAAATCACAAATATTAAACATGCAAGCAAGGATCCCTAAGGCTTTCTTGACTTGTAATGTGATCGGTCTACAACAAAACATTGGTTTTATAGGACGTGCCAATGTGGGCTAGTTGGTTGAGTCACCTAGTCTAACCCATCGGGCCAAGACCTACATTGCCACCCCTAATTTTATATGATTAAAACTTCCCCCCTACTTGGATAAGTTGAATTTCCACTCCATCCACAAGAATGTTTTTGCTGAAGGTGAGATAAAAAAAATTATTCCAAGGAATCATAATTTTTGGAGAATATGTATTTTTTAAAATATGTACCAAACACGGAAATGTATTGGATTAAGATTTCAAAAGACTTTTTTTTTTATAAAAAAGTCTTGTGGTATTCAATCAGGATCTTTAAATGGTATAAATAAATATTTTACTATTCAATTTAGACTTTTAATATTGTTTAAGGAGAACAACAAAATCTAATGATATTCAATTATGATTTTTCACAACTTATAAAATGTCTTTTGATATTCAAAAATATACAAATTTCAACGCATTATTTTTTAAGATGAATTTCATCTCACTTTTTAGTGTAAAACCTCTATCAAACAATCTCACCTAAATCCTTGAGATTTTTCTAGACTATTTTTTCTTCTATTGGATACTGAACTTTATTTTCTCTCATCCACATATTCTCTTCTCTCTTCAATACGCAACACCAAAACGAGATCTACTAAATTGGAAAAGGTACCAAACAGTCACCAAAAACTAATATTTTTTAAGATGCATGTGTCATATATGTTTCTCCTATTCTTTTGAAACCAAAAAATGTCAAATATACTCTCCCCAGTGCACTTTTCTATTTGCTTTATAAATTAAATTAATGTACTAACTGTCCATAACCTATACGACATAATATTTTTGTGATTGTCATCCTTAATTTTACTCTGCCCATGATTCAGTAACCCTTCTACAAATTTTCTACGCCACCACTCCCTTCTATTATATGCTTATATTATTAAACTTCATTTAAACATGTCATTCTTGTTATCCAAAGTTGATAATTTCTTATTATTTTTATTAACTTTTATAATTTTGAATGTCTTTTCAAAAATTCAAAGTTCTTTTAAATCTTATAAATCTATAAAGTTTTTTCAAATACTTTAAACTCTATGATATAAATCCATTAAAACCAATCTATCATAAAAGTCTTGTAAGAAAATCTATTAAGTCATAATATTTTTATATAGATTAAATTACAAATTTTATCCCCATAATTTTTTAAATCTATGATTTTAACCCTCTTGAATTTTAATTGTAACATTTGATCCCTACTTTTATAAATTGGTGATTTTGATCCTTCAGATAGATTATTAACAAATAATTATGATTAATTAAACTATTAAATTAATTATAAATTAATCAAAAATATTAATTATTAAAAGTTGAATAAAAAATTAATTATAATTTCCCACAACACTATGCTCTTCTTCTCTTCAAACACCTCTTTTACCTTCAATATCCCACATGGATCTATTGACAATAATACTACATTAAGATTGATAATTTTTTATTAAAAACATTAATCATTAATAATTTTTATTTCATTTAATATCTCTAGTAATCACAATTACTAGTTTATAATTTATAGGAGAATCAAAATCACAAATTTATAAAACTTAGAAATCAAATATTATAATTAAAAATCAAAGATTAAACCTATACACTTCCTAAGTTTTTCAGCTTAAGATTGCTGGAAAAAATAAAAATTTCTCATATAACAAACACATCATTTGTTTCATTGAGCTGATTTTGTTGAGAATTAGTTAATGAGGAAAGAAATAAATTTAGCTAGGTGCCACATAAAGACACTTTCTAGTTTCTCCATCTGACGCACATTCGGCACAGAATTGTTACATGGAGGACAGACAATTTCTTTATCCATAGTCAAGTCCTGTGTTCTCATTTATTCCGCAACAATCATTATCCAATGTCATCCATTTCATCACCAATTAAATACAATTAAAATAATTCAAAAAGAAATTATCAAAATTAAAAACACATGACCATGAATTTTTTCTCTCAATGGTATTATTGATCCGACTAACGATTCTAGGGTATCCCACACATATTTAGTTAACTATATATACATAGACCATGACCACGACATTCAGAATCAAAATTGAGACGTGATAAGGGAAAACAAAGCCTTGAAGTCCTTCGTTGGTGTACCTACTCCCTCAGGTTTTGAAGCCACGTCAAAAGCCTTGAATTTAACCTCCTCAAAATTTAGTGCCTGTCAAGCCATTTTTAATCAAGAATTCATATCCAAATTCCAAACCTCATAAAATCCTTATCAAGAACTACATTGTGTTTGGTTTAGAGAAGAGGACTGAAACAGATATAAATAGAAAATAGATAATTTGAAAAAGGAGAAATAAAATAATATGTTGTGTTGTTTGGTTTAAGAGAAATAGGTGAGAAATAATATTTATTGTGTCAAAGAAAATCGATTTTTTTGCCTTAAAAATCGGTTTTACTGCAACAACTTTTGCCTTAAAAATCAGTTTTACTGCAACAACAAAGATAGAAATTTCAAGCTTTTGATCCATCACTTGTAATTTTATTCTCTTATACCAAACTCCATCGCTTCATTTCAATCTTCGATCTTCTATTTCTATCAGCGCTACCGAACACAGACTTATGGTACATGGAGAAGCTATTTATTTTTCACTTGTTCCAATACAAGGTTCTAAAAACATACCTGAACGCAGACTTCTGCAACATCAGCTCGAGGTATGGCTTTGTTTTCAGTCTGAAGAAGCTCGTCATCCTTTCCAATAATGAGTTCCCTCATACCTCCTTCTTTGTCTAACAAGCCACCAGGCCTGATTCAGCATAAAGGGTGAGGAAATGCCGTCGTACAGAAGGTAACATAATTTTGCAACATATTCACACACAAGAACGCCGCTCCCCAAGAATTTTAAGTTGTATTGGCAAAAAGTAAATTGAAAACAAACATGGTCAAAATATATACAAAATAATTATAATTAACTATGTCTAAGAAACCCTGGCAATTATATGTACTAGGCATAAAACCAGATGAGATTGTATTTGAATTGCTAAGAATCATATGAAGTATCTTTTGAAAAAGATCATAAAAAATCAAGTATCAATATTCACTCAGGATTACAAGCTAATAGTGTCTGCTCTGAGATTAACATCAACAGTTCTAAAACTTTTCAACTTCAAACCAGATATGAAGATGACAGAGGCACTAGATTCAAAGTTTTTGCATCTAACATTAAATTTCAAGGAATGGCCAATCAATCTAAAGGGTGATACACTTTTTCCACTAGAACAACATAAAACAAAAAGGAACAAAACTGAGAGACATGGGGCAAACTATGTGTCTTGATATGGATAGAAACTGGTGTACCGTATGATCGTGTATGGAACACCGGAATCAGCCAGATATTGCTCAGCCTTTCTCTTCCAAATCTGAGATCAATATAAAACTATATAAGCTGTCTATCAGGGGGAAATGGAATGATAAAGAGGAAGACAAAATGATGCTATCTTTCGACTAAACTTGCATTCTGCGTTGAAATGAAACTTAAGCTCTGTTCAAATAAAATAAAAAAAAACAAGGCTATAATGTTATGAAACAAATTCAACAGAAAGTATAGGAGAAAATATTACTAACCAATATATTCCCATTTCCCAAGCTGTTGAGAGGATGATTAGGGTTTGTTCCGCCCATAGAGCCAACCAACACAATATGCTTCACTCCTGCATCCTTGGCTATTCATAGAGATAATACAATTTTAGTATCACATGCATGGACGAATTTCTGCTAGAAGTCTATAATTTACAATAAACGGAATGAAGACAGATTCCTACCAGTATCTATTTGATTTTTCTGCCCAATCCAGTCAACCTAAAATATGAAGTAAGCTATGGTATTAATATAAGGATATATGTATATACATATATAAATGAACCCAGCATGCATAGGCAATATATAATAGCACCTGTTCAGGATATGCACCATCAGCAAAATAGAACTCAGGCCTTCCACCTTTTGTTGGATCAAACCCAGGCTTCATTTGTGGTACTGCACTTGTGAGAATTATGAGAGCATCTATACCTTGAAATGCAGGAGTAATACTTCCAGCATCTTTGATATCCCCAACAAAAACATCATCTGCACCACCAATTTTCTGTTTGCTTTCTTCTCTTCTAACTAGGCCCCTGGTAACATACTGGTTTGGCCTCTCTTTTAATTTTTTATACACAATTTGTCCTGAAAAGAAGAAAAAAGAATCACATTAAGAATTGTCAATTATAGGAGGCCCATTCAACTTTCAGATCAATAGAAGGTTGAAGAGAGGATAAAATATAGGCATGACTATCTTTAGCTTCAACTTTCAGATCAATAGAAGGTTGAAGCCAGCCACTTCATCAAGTATAAATGAAGAGAGGTTAAAACTGTAGGCATGACAATCTTTAGCTTCAACTTTCAGATCAATAGAAGGTTGAAGCCAACCACAACATACGAAGCTGTGCGTGTTTGCTACTTTACTCTACAAGCAACTTATATATCGTATGAATCCACGAAAAAACATGAGGCCAATTCAAACAGATTGCTGAAATAGATAAGCCTTGTGAATAATATATATTGACTAGAGAACTGTCTCTTAGATTAGAGAGTGTAAAGACGGAGCAAAAATTGTTGTCACGATATAACAATATTTAACTTTCAAATTAGCTAGTGTATATAAGATTGAAGGGTATGTTATTGAGTTCTGTATGATGATTATTGGCACAACTGGCTGAAACATATTGGCTCGTTTAATCATTAGTTCACTACAAAACACAAGCAATTCTTATCCCACTAATTGACATTCTAAGGATCTATCAAAAACCAAAATTCCATCTTTTCATAGTGAAGCCTGTATATTCATCTTCTTGTGAGTCCAAACCAGCCTTAAAGTGAGTTTCCCATATCTTCTAAGTAGATGCTACTTTAACTATCTCTTAGTTATCTTGGTTCCTAACTTTATATTTCAATGTCTGTTTACCCATCCACCTAAAAATGCTTCATATCCACTACACTTGTCTTTTGCTATCATAATCTATTTTTCAGCCAACATTCTCTACCACTGAGCATGGCTGTTCTTATAGCTGTCTAGTAGAATTTCAATTCGAGTTCAATAGATATTTCAGTCACAAATTATGCTGAAGCATTTCTCCATCCATTTCATTCAACTTGAATCCTGTGAGTGAAACCTCCATTAATTCCCCAGTCTTTCTATAAAATGGATTCAAGAAATCTAAACAACAGAGTTGCCAAACTTATATTTCCCTTTAATCCCAAGTTTCAACCTTCCAAAACATTGCTGACCCATGTTTCATTGACCTTACATTTCTCCGTTTCACTCCTACTAAATGAAAATCTTTTAATTCCAAAGCCTTACTTTACTCAATAACTCAAGTTCAGAATTTACTTCTTTCCTTAACTCTTCAACTGGAACCATATCATATATAAAAGGCATGATTTTCCTGTAAGAGCACCCAAGACCAAGATATGAAGTCAAAATCGACTACAGATCACCTGTAGTTAAAAAAAAATGAGGGCCAATGATGTATTTGAACACTAGAATCCACAGGTCTTGAGAGTGAGATCAGTAAGAAAAATGATAGCAATCTTATATGCAATATGCCAAAAAGTATAATACATGATTTAATGATTTTTATTTCCATTAGTAAGCCAATGTTGACAAACAAGTAACAACCTTTAAATAATCGAAGCCAGGCCAATAGTAGAGTTTATAACAAGAAGTGTGTATATTCTACCTTATGCAGACCCATATCATACCCCATATCAAAAATCAAATTAAATGAAATCTCTGCAACAACCCTCTTCCACACTTAAAATAAAACCATTATAAAACAATGTTCTTAACATGCAGTTGTGAAAGCGTTTGTAAGCCAAAGGGCATGTTTTGTACTACAGCTGATGAATTTTTTTAATTCACTACTTAATAGCATGCCGCTACACACACAGACATACACAAAAGGTACTATTAATACCCTTAAGTCTAATAACTTTTTTCCCCCTAAATTTGTAACTTTTCACATATATTTTCTGTGCAATTGGTTCACTCAAGTTTTTGTTTAAGCAAATCCCCAGCACTTCAGCGGTACCCTTAAGAAAGGTTAAACTCAGCCTATAAAAACCCCAATTCACAACAATAGAAACTACAAACTCCCACAACGCAAGCAAATCACTGACATTCAATTAAAATAAGAACAAAACGAAAGACATGAAAACGTATGAAGAAAACGAGACCACCTGTGCGACCACCAGCTCCGGTTACAAGCACGGTTCTCGGGGACGAATCCGCCATGGATACAATGGAACAGAGCAATTTGGAGCGTGAATATGTTAAAGTCAGAAAGAAAGAGTGAAAGATAGGAAAATTCAGAGCAGTATAAAAGAAAGAAAACTAGAAGCTTCTAGATGTTCGGAACAGCCTGTAGTTGCAAAAACTTCACATTTGATTTTACCAAAAGCTCGGGTGGGAAACGGGTTGATCCGCCCCGATCCATCCGTCACTAACCCGTCAATTCGTATTTTATATATGAATTTAGAGTAATAATGTTATAAAATCTGGTCCGGTCATCGATCCGGTCAAGGTACTGGATCAGTGGGTCAGTGGTTCAACCGGTGGGTTAGTAATTAGTCTGATTTGACCCGGTCTATATTAAAAATTTTAAAATTATATTATATATAAATATTAGAATTGATAACACAAGTAAAGTGTATTAATAAATAAAAAATGTAAATAACAACTACTTAAATTAAAACATAAGTCTAATTTTTAATTTAAAAAAAAAAAAGCCAAAAGGAGTGCAATAAGCAATAATGAGGAAGCAGGAAGCAAATTCGGTCCAAATAATAGATGCCATAATTCCCAATATATAAGCATCTCTTCTTCCTGCGCTTTCCTCTTCAAAGCTGCCGCTGCGCCTTTGCTTTTGCCTTTGTGCTTGCTATTGCCTTTGTTGTTGCTATTTCCTTCAAATTAGGACACGTCTCTTCTTCACTGCAAATGTGCTTTTGCCTTTGCTATTGTTGTGCCGCAGTGCGTTTGTGCTTGCTATTTTTTTGCTTAAGATTTGTTTTTGTTATGTGTGTGTGCCTTTCACTTCCTCTTCCGCTTCCTCCTCTCACTTCCTCTTTCGCTTCAGTGCTTCCGCTTCCTCTTCCACGTTAGAGGCAACGCCGGCACGGCGATTTTCCTTGCAGTGCGGTGGTGGCACAACACAGTTCGGGTTTTAAAAATCGGTCTGGGTCACCGAGTTTCATTAAAATCGGCCGGGTTTGACCGGGTCATCCCGAGTCACTTGCTTGAACGGTTCGATAGGACACTCGGTCCGACTACACCACCAAATTCCGATTGGACCGGTCCGACCGACCGGACCGAACTGGGTTTTATAACAATGATTTAGAGTACCAATGGGTCTTATTTTTGGTTGGATTAATCCGTTAGTCGTTCAAAATTAAAATATTTCAAAATAATAATAATAAATACATTTTAATTAATCTTATATTTTGTAAATAATAAATATTTATTTAAAAAAGGTTGAATGTATTTTCTTATATTTAAATTTTGAAAAATAATTTATTTAGATAAAAAAATTAATTAATTAAAAATTAATATATATATATATATATATAACATATAAAAATAAAATATTAAATTATTTTTAATAAAAATGGTTGATGAATTTATCTGATTTATTTTTCTTTCAATCCATTTTTGGTGGATCAAATAATGACGAATTGAAACAAGTTAGTTGGTTGAAAATCCAACTCGACCCACCAAAAAAATGGACAAAGATGTGTTGGACTGATAAGTCCAACCTATTTTGTCACCCCTGATCAAGAGTCCAAAAAAATAGTCGAACTAGTAAAAATTGACACTTGTTAATTACTTTGGGTATGTTTAATTTAAAAGATAAAAAATAAAAAATAATAGAAGTATAAATGGTGTGAGTCCTAAAAAATATATAAAATTTCTCTCTAATATCATTTATCTCTTCTCTACCAAACCTATCATAACAGTAAAGAAATATTTAATTTAATCTTTTAAAAATATTCCCTTTTCCAAATATACTCCTTATCCCACTCAATGACATTCATGCCCAACAATGATTTGTTTCATACCATCTGATAGAGATGTAACCAGCCTATGTAATGATTCTTTACATGGGATTGGAAGTCCTATGACAAGGTCCAAGACTAAGAGAATAAAGTAAGCATTGTAAGGTCTAATTATAAAGATCAAAGAGAAAGAAGATCATTATGAATTAAGAGTTGCACCTAATTGGGTCACTTTCCTACAAATTGATGAAGATGCTTTATGACCAACTTGAAGAATCACTTTGGGAAGCCCAATTTACAAGACAAGAATCATTCATGGGCTGAGTTGATCAGTTTTATTGGACTATTAATATTGGGCTGATTAGATAATATCTAAGTCCAATTTGTCAACTTATTTGTAATTTATGTACTATTTTTTGGCTAAATTTTCTGGTGACTTTTCATTTCCTCTTAACCTTAGTAAATGATTTCTAGAATGCTCTAGATCATTTAGTCGCTAGTGGAAATTTATTTTCATGTTTATTGTCATTTATTTTCATTTAGTGGCATGCAATTATCAATGCATTTGGTAAATGCATATTAGTGAGAATTTATTACAGCATTTCAAGATTAACCTATAAATAGGGAACTCTTGTATTCTCCAAAGGCAAAATCCGAAGATTAATGAAATTTGAGAGTTTCTCTAATTTGTGAGAGCTTTTCTTTTGTTCTTTGTTAAGAACTTGATAGTGTTGGTTCTACCAGCAAGTCGCGGTTAGGGTTACGTTCTTTTTTTTTATAATTGTTTTCAATACGATCCTAAGTGTTCCCTTATCATTTGGTATCCGAGCTTCGACTCTTGAAATCAGGTGATATCTATGCTTTGTGTTTTCTTTATTCTTGTGTGTTTCCTCCTTTGTTTGTTCTTTCCCTTTTGTTTAACTTTATATTATTGTTTTATCTTCCTTTGTTCTATTTCTTTAAGTCTATCTTTATTTTCTCAATTCATTCTAGTATCAATATTTTTTTTGTCTTGTCCTTTTATATATATTATTAAAAAAAATTGTGCAAAAGAAAGAAAAAGTGAAAAAAAACTTGAAAAAAAATCTGGGCAGTTTTACATTTGTTTACGATTTGAAAAAAAAATCCAAAGAAAAGTGTGACTATTGGTCTTATTTGCTTCTAATTCTATTAGTCTTCTTTCGATTTTATTCTCCTTAAAAAACATTTTCCTTAAATCTCTTGTTCTTTGTCCTCTGTTTGTTCTTGTTCACTAAAGTTCTCATTGATCCTTTGTTTTGTCTTTTCGTGTATAATCAACCCCAAAGGTTCTTACTTAAGAGCTCATAAGGAGAAGTTGAGTGGTAAAACGCAAGAGTAGTGAGACTATTAGAGGGAAAGAGCCAAAAAGAGTGAAACACAAGTGAAAAAAATTATTAAGTGTAAACACGAAGAGTGTTTTTATGAGGATATTTAATTATCCATTTACGATCACTTCTAACACAATTCTTACAGCAATTTTAATCATGAGTGGAGAAGAAGAAGGAGTGGATCTCAAGTTGTTTGTTAAATATGTTAATGAAAAATTTCAAGCTGTAAATTTGAGATTGGAAAGTTTATAATCTCCATCCAGATCTAAAAGGCGTAGACAATCAACTTCAGAAGAATAAGAGGAGGAGGAGTATTCAGATGCAAGAAATTATGGAAGAAGGCGAAGAGGTGAACCAAGAAAAGATAATCATTTGGGGAGCATTAAGATGATAATCCCTACATTTCAAGGTAAAAACGATCCTAAGTTGTATTTGGAGTGGGAGAGAAAGGTTGAACATGTGTTTGATTGCCATAATTATTCTGAGAAAAAAGGTTAAACTAGTAGTTGTTGAATTCACCGATTATGTTAGTATTTGGTGGGATTGTAACGACCCGCCTCGTTGCTACAATATCACTAACTCTTAATCGTGCAACTTCAATTTTTAATAAAACTTCATTGATTTGATTATAAAAATGATGGTAAATTTTTCGCGATAATACAATTATCATACACATATTACAATTACATATTTAAACACATTATACATATATATTAAATTAGTACATGTCATCCACATATCAGAACTTCCTTTAGCTTTACGTGTATATACACCTGAAATTACATATCAACAAAAAGCTAAAGACTAACTAAGAGAGAGTTGATTAACAAAACACAACTCTTTCTCCAAAAAGGAATCCAACGTCATCACGTCGGCTTGGCGACTTCAACAAAAAGAAGATCTCTCTCCAAGGTCACCCACTGCTGCTCATCTTCTCCCACGAACGAAAGTTCGCGATCATCACAAGTACCAATCACACGGCACAACAAATGCAAGGCTGAGTTTATTATATAAAATCAAAAACTATCAGATAACAACAATTGGAAAGGAAAAAACATTAATAATTACTATCATTACCACAAGTCCATCAGTCCAATACACACTCGACAAACCCATCATTCCATTACACATTCAACAAAACAATCATCCAATGCATTCCACAACTCAAACAGTCATGTTCAGGATGATGTTTGCATCTGACTCATCACTTAGCATGCAATGTGGTACCATCCTCATGGAAATAGCCTCTCTCAGGAAAATGATGCAGTAGCTCGTCGAGGTCACCCTGTCGTGTATTGGTCGCTCCCCCCATGGTGATCAGCCCTGAGTCACAAGGGAGTTCCAAACAGAGTGATGCCCCCTAGTACCCTCGTACTTACTGCCACCATTTTATTTCTATCCATGAAATATGAAGTATGAACATGGGCACTATCAATGCAATGCCATGGATAGATAGGGACCAGAATTTTAAACAATCCCTTTCTCTCTTGGGATGCTTAAAATTCGTAAACCCACCATCGCAAGGTTATCCAGTCATGCACCCCCATGTACATACGAAACATCACTGATACACTGACCATGGAAGCTAGGCACCAGAATTTTAAACAATCTCTTTCTCTCTTGGGATGCTTAAAATTCGTAAAGCCATCGTCGCAAGGTTATCCAACCAGTCGATGCACCCCACGTGGACATATACCGCATACAACCATAGGCACCATCAATGTATGACCTGGCTAGGAACAAATCCTTCCTCGCAAGGGTAACCGGTCATACACCCCCATGGGTATCCATGTATATCCACACACAATGACATTGTTCACATCAACATTATCTCTCATCAATGTCATTATCAACCTCAACATCATATCATCTCAATATCATCATCATGCATATCACTATCATCTCATTTGAACATCATCAACTACATCAACATTATTTCATTTAAACATCAACATCCATTTCATCATCATCTCATTTAAACATCATAAACCACATCATCATTATATCATTTATACATCATCAAACACATCATCAATGTCTCATTCAATCATCACCAACACATCAATAATCATTTCAACATTATCAATGACATCAATATCATTTCATTCATTCACAATCCATATTACCACGAGACTGGTATTTTAGGAAAATTCTAAATTAAAGAGGAGGATTGCAATATAGAAAATCCACTTTTTTGCCCATTTAAAAATTTAATAAAGAATTAAATAGGAAAACATATTATAAAATTTTGGGCAGAGTCTCCTCTGTAATTAAGACTTTTCCCAAAAATCCAATCATCACAATAATAATATCATTCACAGTTTTATCCATCAACAAGCCAATTCATCGCATCCCATTAGTTAAAAACAATTTTTTTTGAAAACGAGCACACATAAGAACAAACACATATCAATCATAAATACATCGCATCCCATTAATTAAAAACGTAGTTTTTCTTGAAAACCAGCATACAAGAGGGACATGCAGTTATCTTCATATTTGGACTCCCTGGCCCCCAACTATGGTATCTAAACTATCACCAAAATAATAAACTCCCCTTACCTAACCAGGAGTTCTTCCTATTACAGCCTAGCAGAGTTGTTTCACGATCCTTCAAAACTCGTGTTTTGGTCCAAATGCAGAGCTTTATATACCAAATCGAAGACAATTTAATATAGATTTACAAGGTAAGGTCAATATTAACATTTGGGGTCAAATACCCACTCAAATTTAAAAAGAGGCTAAAAGGGTATTTTGGGGATTTATTGTTAGTATATGGATGTCCTAGAGACAATCTTTTCATTAGATTAGGACGTACATGTACTTTTCAATGTTGTCATGAATAAATTATAAGCGCTCTTTATCTTGTTTCATATTTTGTCTCGATATTATTATTAATATATGAGTAACTGGATAAAACCCTTGGAATAGAATAGGTATCTCTTGAATATCAATGATGGGATCACGATCATGAGGATTCATGGATACCAGATGTCTACTTCTAAATTTAAGTTCCTAGTCTAGAGACACTGAGAATGGGGATCAACGATCTCGGGTAAGACTAGCACGACTTATCTACTTGTATGCAGATACAAGGTAAAGACCTCATGAGCTACAGACATGGAGATGTCCTAGCTAAAGTCGTGGGTGGACCTATAAGGGTATAGCTCGCACTGAACGGACCCACAAAGAGATTCTATGAGGAAATCTCACAGATAGTATCATTAGAGAAGTCTCTTATTATTTGGGTGTGTCTTTCCTTAGACCAGAAGTTTTCACCTAGACTGTGTTCTAGAAGACATGCTTTGATTGTATACCTCGTCTGCCTGAAACATGGAGACACATAGGTATACCTTTGGGCATGTCCTGAAAGAACACGAGTCTAGGGTGACTA
>PYAF01000971.1:17469-30281 GCA_007407185.1 Glycine tomentella | reverse complement strand
TCCTTTGGTGTTTGTTGGTGGCATTCAAGAAGTGTTCTTGAGTCTTGACAAGAAGTGGTGTGGATCAACATTAGAGGGCTTGTATCTTCAAGCCTATTCTTGATCATCAATTTCGAATATAAACAAGGTAACATCTATGTCCTAAAGAATGATTCTTGAATGGTATGTGTGTTTCCGCTTTGAAAATTTTGTTTTTCTTTTCACATGCCTTTGGGCTTCAAGGCCCTATCTTTCATTTATATCAAAAGACATCATTTTGAAATTCCGATCACACCAAAGTGATCAGGGTTCAACAAGGATCACAGAAATGATATCAGTTTCATAAAAAGGAGACTTTTATAATATCTCATTTTCAAAGGATTTTTCAAAGGAAGTTTAAAACTCCCAACAACGGTACCTAAAACACAAGAGACACTAATAGAAGCTTAAACTAGCTAGGAGAATACAAAAGAAACTAAGATTACCTCAAGGAAACCAAGAAAGGAGGATTGGGAGCTCCGTTCTCTACCGAAACTTCAAGAATAGTTTTGAAGATTTCGCTCCGATTAAAGGGTTCTTCTCCGTGCCGGGGTCTCATGGCAAGCAACAGCGGCTCGTGGGTGTCTCTGATGGCTATGGGTGGTGGAGGGGGTGGTAGGGAAGGTTGGATCTGTTTGGAGGAGGAAGAACCTCCATTTTCGTGACTTGGAAGCTTAAAAACGTATTCAGCACCGCCTCCAATCGCCCAAGCGACCAAAAATGCCTACACAAACTCGCATGGACGACCTGACCCAATTGTAGAATTTTTCGCTTCAGTGAAAAAATTAATTTCTCACGTTCCAGATATTAGTTTGACAATCCCAACAGTAAAAAGTTATATATATGGGTTAGGAAGCTATCTTTAAAATTTGAAAGAGATCCAACAGTTAACCAATCCAGAATAATGATTTTACTAAAAAAGGTTTTCGGGTCAAACTCGGAATCACACAATTCAATGAAGCTCAAACAAACTCCGCATAACTTGACATCTACACCAAGCAATGACATATGGATAATCCACATAACATTTCAAATAATTATAAACTAATCAAATAGTCAAATAACATAAGAAATACATCGAACATCTATTTTCAGTTATTGAAATTTCAGGGCATTACAGGGATCAACTTATGACTAGTAGTCACAGGAATGGTGAAAGGCCTATTAGAAGATGGGAGGAGATAAAGACTGTCATGAGAAGGAGATTTCTACCTAGCCACTATCAAAGGGATTTGCAAAGAAAATTGTAGACTCTAACTCAAGGTTCCATGAGCGTGTAGTACTACTACAAGGAGATGGAAATAGTTATGATTAGAGACAATGTTGAAAACACCGTGAGGCAACTATGGCCAGATTCATTGGAAGTTTAAAGAAGGAGATAGTCAATGTGGTAGAATTGCAACATTATATGGAGATGGAGGACTTGTTGCACAAATCTATTCAAGTGGAAAAGCAATTGAAAACTAAGAGTACTTCCAAATTTGCTTCCACTTCTTCATGGAAGTCAAATTGGCAAAGCAACAAATCTGTGACAAAGTGAAGTCGAAAAATTCATTTGTTGCACCTAAAGGTAAAATGGAAATTGATTCATCTTCTAGATCTCGTGATATCAAATGTTTCATGTGTCAAGGAGTTGGACATATTGCTTATCATTGTCCAAATAAAATAGTCATGATATTGCTGGATAATGGAGATATAGAGAGTGAGAGCTCAAGTGATGATGAAATGCCACCGTTGGACGATTGTAGTGATGTTGATGTCGCTGAACCTGTAAATGGAGATGTGCTTGTTACTAGGCGTGCTCTTAATATGCAGCCTAAGGTGGGAGGTGATGAGGAGCAACGTGAGCATATTTTTCATACAAGATGCCACATAAAAGACAAGGTATGTAATTTGATACTAATGTTGCTAGCACCTTGTTGGTTGAGAAATTGGGTCTGCCCACATTAAAACACCCTAGACTTCAGTGGCTGGATGATTGTGGAGACATAAGGGTGACCAAGCAAATGCTAGTTTCTTTTTCCATTGGTATATACAAGGATAAAGTTCTTTGTGATGTGGTACCTATGCATGTTGGGCGTATACTTCTAGGGCGCCCATGGCAATTTGATAGAAAGGTTACTCATGATGGTTACAAAAATCTATATGCTCTTATTTTGAACAATCGCACCATTATGTTAACACCTCTTAGGTC
The DNA here is from genome assembly GCA_007407185.1 of Glycine tomentella. NCBI lineage: Eukaryota > Viridiplantae > Streptophyta > Magnoliopsida > Fabales > Fabaceae > Glycine > Glycine tomentella. The sequence continues at coordinate 28,069 of PYAF01000971.1, read as the reverse complement.
TGATGAGGCCTATGTTGATCAAATTAGAATTATGAAAGAGTGTAAGTTAAGAGAAGAGCAATTGAGCATTCAAGAATAAGAGAGAAAAGAAAAAGAAAAATGAGAGTGGGCAAAAGAAAGAAAATAATAAAAAGATAAAGAAGAGAAAAATAAAAAAGTGAGTGCATTTGCAAAGAAAAGAGAGGTTGATAGTGCTTTGATGGATAGGGAACAACTACTTGTACTCATGTACAAGGATGTTTATTTCACTAACGATCTTAACTCTTCTTTGCCTTGTAAGGTTGTTTCCTTGTTACAGAAATTTGTTGATGTTTTTCCAGAAGAAATTCCATATGGATTACCTCCTTTAAGAGGTATTGAGCATCAAATTGACTTCATTCCTGATGCTTCACTTCCAAACAGGCCAGCCTATAGGTCAAGTCTAGAAGAAGCAAAGGAGATTCAAAGACAAGTTGATGAGTTCTTGCAAAAGAGATTTGTGTTTTGTTTCTGTGATATTGGTTTCAAAGAAAGATAGGACATGACACATGTGTACAGATTGTCGAGCCATAAATAAAATCATTGTAAAGTATAAATATCCTATCCCTAGATTGGATGATAGGCTTTACGAATTGCATGGTTCGTGTGTGTTTTCTAAAATAGATTTGAAGAGTGGATACTATCAAATCCACATGAAAGAAGGTGATGAATGGAAAATAACTTTTAAAACAAAATATGGTTTATATGAGTGGTTGTTGATGCCATTTGGTTTAACTAATGCACCCAATACCTTCATTAGGTTAATGAACCATGTTTTGCGTTCTTTCATTGGGAAATTTGTTGTGGTGTATTTTGATGATATTTTGGTCTATAGCAAAAGATTAGACCAACATGTTGATCATTTGCATGTTGTTCTTAATGTTTTGAGAGAAAATAAATTGTATGCCAATCTGAAAAAGTGTTCTTTTTCCCTTGAATCTGTTATGTTCTTGGGTTTTGTCATTAGCTCAAAAGGAATAAGTGTGGATGAAGAAAAGGTAAAGGCAATTAGGGAATGACATGTACCTAAGAATGCTAATGAGTTAAGAAGTTTTCATGGTTTAGCAAGTTTTTATAGAAGATTTGTGAAGAACTTTAGTTTACTTGCTGCACCTTTAAATGAACTTGTCAAAAAGAATGTGGTGTTCAAGTGGACTGATGTGCATGACAAAACTTTAAATTTTTTGAAAGATATGTTGTCCAATGCACCTTTGCTTTGTTTTCCTAATTTTGATCAAGCTTTTGAAATTGAATGTGATGCTTCTGGTGTTGGAATAGGGGTTGTACTAATGCAGGACTTTAAACTAGTTGCATACTTTAGTGAAAAGCTTCATGGGACAACATTGAATTATTCCACATATGACAAAGAGTTGTATGCTTTGGTAAGAGCCTTACAGACATGGCAACACTATCTGTAGCCAAGGGAATTCATAATTCATTATAACCATCATAGCTTGAAGTTTCTAAAATCTTAATGTAAGCTTCAAAAGAGACATGCCAAGTGGTTGGAATTCATTAAGATGTTTCCTTATGTGATCAAGTTCAAGAATGGTAAGGAAAACATAGTGGTTGTTGCTTTGTCCAAAAGGTATGCTTTGCTTACTTCTTTGCAAACTATATTGTTTGGTTTTGAGTTTGTGAAGGACTTGTATGCTAATGATTATGACTTTGGCAAAGTATGGGATTCTTGTTCTAAACATACTTTTGAGAACTATTATATACATGATGGTTTCTTGTTTCAGAAAAATAATTTTTGTGTGCCTGTGTGTTCCTTGCATGAAATGTTAGTTAGAGAAAGTCATGGTAGTGGAATGATGGGACATTTTGGTGTGAAAAAGACTTTAGAAATTCTGCATGAGCATTTTTATTGGCCTAGCATTAAACATGATTTGCAATCTGTTTGTGACAAGTGCATACCATGTAAACAAGCAAAATCTAAAGTCATGCCCCATGGTTTTTGTACACCTTTGCATGTGCCTAATCACCCTTGGACTGATGTTTCAATGGATTTTGTGTTAGGACTACCTCGACCTCAAGGTGGTAAAGACAATATATTTGTTGTTGTTGATAGGTTAAGTAAAATTGTGCATTTCATTGCATGTTCCAAAACCAATGATGAACACATATTGTTGATCTTTTCTTTAAAGAAATAGTTGTTAGATACATGGGAAGCTTGAGAGGATCAAGATGCTGAGGCTCTTAGACATGAATGTGTTTTAGCTTATACATGCCTATTCAATTGAAGACATATGTAATCTTTAGATGTCTAAGTATTTCATCCTATGATCCATTGCATTGCATAAACGTCATTCAGAGTTTTCTATTCATGGTTTTCTTAAAATCATAAGTTTTGTGAAAAAGCTTTTCTTTTCATGATTACATAAAAAGCCAAGTGTTCAATGTTTAAGTTTTGGAAAAACTATTTTGCACTGCTTTAATCGATTACCAGAATATGATAATCTATTACTTAAACTTTGAAGAACACTTTAATTGATTACAACAATATGGTAATCGATTATACTACACAATCATAGAATAAGTCATCCCGTGATAATCTATTACGATCTGGTGGTAATCGATTACTTGACACGATTTGAAATAAAGACTTCTTATGATAATCAATTACATTGCAAATTAATCGATTACATTGATCATGAATCTTTTCTAGAAAGTTCAAAAACACTTTAATCGATTAATTGTGTTAATAATCAATTACATAAGTAAAATTAATCGATTACATTAGTGAATTAATCGATTATTAACAATTATACAGTTTACTATAAATAGTTGTTGGGTGGTTCAACTGGAAAAAAAAAACTACTATGAATTACAAAGTAATTTTTCATAAGCTTTCTATTGAGAGAAAAGATTCCAAGTGTTAAACTCTATTAAGTCTCATAAATCCTTAATCTTCAAAGATTTCAAAGGAGGATTTCATCTTGGGCAAGCTTTCAAAAGAAGTTGTGAAAAGAAAGTTTTGAAGTAACTTCTTCCACCTTTTAATTCAAGTCTCGTAAATCATTTGCATACATCATTACTGGATCATCAGGTGGTTTCTTTCTTTACACTTTGTTGTAAATTCTTTTGAGTTTCTTTTTGTGTATTAATAGCAATAGGTTTCTTAAGGCTTTTCTAGGATAAGTGTTCCTAAAGGAAAGAGTAGGGATAGGTGTTCTTTATGTCTTGATCACAGAGATTCTAAGTGTGTTAGAAGTCTCGTTCTTAATCTAGGTGATTAAAAGTGGTTTTGTAAAAAGCTTATAAGAATAATTTGTTATTAGTGGAACTCTAACCTTTTGTGGTTTGAAGAACTGGATGTAACTTTTCAAGGGTGAGAAGTGAACCGGTATAAATCCTTGTATTGACTACTTCTTTCTAATCTTTTGTTGTTGTTATAACTTGTCATTCATTGGAGCAACATTTCTTATTCAATAGTAAAAGTTGTTTTTGTTGGTTGCATTCTTGAGCAGTGGTGTTTGATTGGTTGGAGATTTCTTGGACTGTTTGTGATAAAATCTTTATTACTCTGATTGTTTAAAGAATTTTTTTAAAAGACCAAGATCAACCAATTCACCCCCTCTTGATTCTTGTGTGTTGTTCATACTATTTTTTTATTGGTATCAGAGCAGGTTCTTGAGTGTTATTCAAGATCACTATCTTTTTTCAAAGAAAATGAATATCACACAAATTACCTTCAAGGAGGGTGCCTCCCTCAATCTTCCTTCGATGTTTGAAAGAGATAATTTCAATTTTTGGAAAAACAAAATGCAAATATTCATTCAATCAAATGACCCTGGTGCATGGAATGCAATAGAAAAAGGTCTTTTGGTTCCAATCAAAACTATTGGTAATGAAATGATTACCAAAGAATGGGATGAAATGATGGACATAGAAAAGATGGTAGTTCAATATGATTTCAAAGCAAAGAATATGATAACCTTTGCATTATCGTCTGATAAATTTTTCAGGAGTGTTAGGTGCAAGAGTGCTAAGGAGATGTGGGAAATGTTAGAAATTACTCATGAAGGGACATATGAAGTTAGAAGATCAAGGAAGCATGCCTTGATTCATGAGTATGAGATGTTCAAGATGAACACAACTCAAAACATATCTCAACTCCAAACTAGATTCACACACATTGTTAATCATCTTCTTGGTCTTGGAAAGACATTTGATGCTGAGGAATTAAACATCAGGATCCTGAAATGGTTAACAAGACCATGGCAACCGAAGGTGATAGCGATCAAGGAATCTAAAAATCTATCAAAGATGTCTATGGCTGCACTATTTGGTAAGTTGCTTGAGTATGAGTTAGAAATGTCTCAATTAACACATGCAGAAGATGCAGACAAGAAACATAAAAGTATTGCCTTGAAACCTACATCCTTAAATGTGGAAAAAGATGATGACTTAAGTGGAGAAGAAGGTGATGAGAATCTGAACCTAATAGTCAAAAGGTTTAGCAGATTCATGAAGAAAAACAAGAACAGAAAGTTCATCAAGTTCAACAAAAGGAGTGACAACAACAACAACACCAACTACAGCTGCTTTGAATGTGATAAGCAAGGTGACATTAAATCTGAATGTCCTATATTTTTGAAGAAGCAATTAGGTGAGAAGAAAGAAAAGAAAGAGGAAAAACCAAAGAAAGCCTACATTGCATGGGAAGAAGAGGCCTCAACAACTTCTGAATCATCAAGTGAAAATGAAGAAGTAAATCTCTGCCTAACTTCAACAATTGATGAAGATGACTCATGTGGTGAATCAAAAGTAAATCCTGATCTTGATCAACTTGTTGATGCTTATATGAAATGCATGAGGAGGCTAAAAAATTTGCAATCTTTAACAAAAAGCTAAAAGGTAACCTTAGATGGCATACTGCTAAACTTGCTTCAATGAAAGCTGAAGTTTGTAACTTGAAAGAAGAGAATGAGAAACTTGTTTCAAGCTACAAAGTTCATGGATGTCTGTGTGCTTCTTCCTCTTCAAAAGTAAATGAAAACAAAGCTTTACAAAAAGAATTTGATGATTTCAAGAAGAGTCAATCTGAAAAATATATGTTTTTGCTTTCAGAAAATTCTTATTTAGTAGATCTCTTAAAAATGATTTATAGAGGAAAATGCAGTTTAGATCAAATGCTTAATGTACAAAGTATGCTGGAGATACATTTGGATTGGGTTACAAACATCAAATAAAACCTTTTCAAAAAACCAAGCTTGTACCTCCAAAATAGATGAATAAAAATAAAAAATTCAAAAACAAAGCATATCCAAATGACTCATTTTGGAAGAATATCAAAATATGTTATATGTCATTATTGTATGAAGAAAGGTCACACATCTCATAAGTGTTATGCTAGAAGGTTCTATGCATAATGGAGACTGCATATGGGTTTCAAAGAAAAAGAGAAAAATAGCTAACCCTTATGGACCCAACCTTAATTGGGTACCTTTCTTTGCCACTTGATTTGAGTATTACAGATGTGTCTTAGAGGTAAAGTATCATTGTGGTACTTAGACAGTAGATGCTCTAGACACATGACGGGTGATAAGTCCATGCTTACAAATCTGACTTTAAAGGATGGAGGATTTGTCACTTATGGAGACAACGATAAAGGAAAATTTATAGGAGAAGGCAATATTGGTGTCAGCTTTAAAACCAAGATCATAATGTACTTTATGTGAAAGGCCTAAAGCACAATCTTCTGAGTATAAGTCAGTTGTGTGATAAAGGATTAAAGATATCCTTTAATGATAATTGTTGCTTGATATCTGATGGCCAATCTCGTGAGGTTATTCATGTAGGAAAAAAAAAAGGAAACATCTATTTGTTTGCTATAGAACATGCATTCATTCATAATATTAACTGTCTAGTAAGTAAGATTGATGAATCATGATTGTGGCATAGGAGAGCTAGTCACATTAACATGCATCACATGAACAAGCTTATTAGAAAAGATTTAGTCATTGGTTTACCTAAACTTAAGTTTGAAAATGACAAACTTTGTGATGCTTGTCAAAAGGGGAAACAAACAAAGATCTCTTTTCAAAATAAAAACTTTGTTTCCACCTCAAGACCTCTTGAATTGCTTCACATGGATTTGTTTGGTCCTTCAAGAACTATGAGCTTATGAGGCAATTACTATGGGCTTGTAATAGTTGATGACTACTCAAGATTCACATGGACTTTGTTTTCAAAATCCAAGAGTAATGCCTTCAATGCTTTCAGAAAATTAGTCAAGCTTGTTCAAAATGAAAATGACTGCAAAATTATCTCAATAAGAAGTGATCATGGTGGTGAATTTCAAAATGAACATTTTGAAAAACTGTGAAGAAAATGGAATCAACTACAATTTTTCAGCTCCAAGAACACCTCAACAAAATGGTGTTGTGGAGAGAAAAAATAGATCTCTTGAAGAAGGAGCAAGAACTCTTCTTAATGAGATAAATTTGCCAAATCATTTTTGGGTTGATGCAGTGAGTACTATTTGCTACACTTTGAACATATTACTCATAAGGCCTATTTTGAAGAAAACTCCTTATGAACTATATAAAGGTAGAAAATCCAACATTTCTCACCTAAGAACTTTTGGTTGTAAATGTTTTGTTTTAAACAATGAAAAAGAGTCACTTGGCAAGTTTGATGCAAAGGTTGATGAAGCTATCTTTCTTGGATATTCATTACAAAGAAAAACATACAGAGTCTTCAACAAAAGAATTTGTTCATGTATTTGTGATAAATCTAACTCCTCAAAAGAGGAAAAGAGTTGTGATAATGATGCAGATCCTTTAGAAGAGCATGTCAAGATCAATGAATCAAATGAGAAGAAAAGGGATGGATCAAATGAAGAGATTGATCAGTCAACACCTACTCAAAAGCCTAAGGACTGAAGAACAACAAGAGATCTCTCCGTTGATAACATAATTGGTGAAGTAACTAAGAAAGTATCTACTAGATCTTCACGAATTTATGTTGTGATATGACTTTTGTTTCTCAAATTGAACCAAAGAACATTGATCAAGCATTACTTGATGAACATTGGATGCTTGCCATGCAATGTGCAAGATATCAAGCTAATCCTAAAGAATCACACCTCACAGCAGTTAAGAGAATCATCAAATATCTTAAATCAACTCAAAGAGTTAGTCTTTGGTATCCTAAAGGTGCATTATTCAATTTAATTGGATACTCAGATTATGATTTTGCAGGATGCAAATTAGGCAGGAAAAGCACAAGTGGGACATGCCATTTATTGGAAAATTCACTTATCTCATAGCATTGCAAGAAACAATCTTGTGTTGCTCTCTCAACAGCTGAGGTTGAGTACATTGCTGCTGGAAGTTGTTGTGCTCAAAGCTTGTGACTAAAGCAACAATTACAAGACTTTGATGTTGAATTGAAAGAAATTCCCTTGCTATGTGACAACACAAGTGCTATCAACTTATCAAAGAATTTGATAAGCGCCGTATTTCAGTTAAAATCATGTTTTAAATGCTAGCACTTATCTTTTGATTTCATTAACTTTGCTTATAAATTTCCCTAAACCTAGTAAATTAGCACCTTATACTTGTGTTTAAAGTGTTTTGGAAGATTAATCCAATCATGTTTTGTATTTTGATAGCTTCCGTGATTTCCGTGGCTTTCGGATATCAAAGCAAGCAAAGAAGGCTTATATAGCAAGCATGGGAGGTGCAACAAGCATTTCAGGCCCAGAAACCGACATGGCCCAAAGCTTTCTTCAACATTAAGACTTTAACACGACCAGGCGACCAACCATAGTGTATTTTGCTCGCCCAGGCGAGCTACAAGTTCCAAAAAGATATGTTAAGCTGGCCCAGGCGACCAAAACATGAAGAAAATGTTGGCCTAGGTGAGTGAAGCTGGCAGGAGGCAAAAACCTATAAATAGGCCACGAAAATGGAGAGGAAGGCATGCATTTTTTCTTTCTTTTCTTGCCTTTGCTTATTCTTTAGCTTAGGAAATTTAAATATTAGTAACTAGGTAGGTTAGGAAAGTGAGAGAAGTGAGGATTAGTATGGAGACTCTACCGGAGAAAAGCGGTGATGGGGCACTTCAGCAATTCTTTCCGTGAGGAGGTTCTCTCCACTATGAGTAGCTAGCTTCTCTGAGATTGGAAGTAATCTTCTTAACCCTATATCTCTTTTAATATTTATGCATGAATCATTCTATTTCTTATTGGTAATTTCATTCTGCGCTTAATGCTTGATTCTACTTGATCACTAGTATCATGAACTTAAATCCTAAATGAGACTGGAAAGTAATCTTAGGGTTTGAACTAAATGAATTTACTCATTACTTTACGTTGCTAGGAATAGGGCATAACGTTCTGATTGCATAAAGCACGCGATTATAAATCTTAATGTTGGGATATTTACTTAAATATGCGAGGGATCAATATTCGGTAGATATTCTTAGAACTTGAATGCGAGGAATCGATTCAAGGTAACATAGTGTGCATCAATAAGAATAGACGATGATTTGTGCGTGATAATATTAATTGAATATAGAATGTTAAGAATGATGAAATCCAATCCCACTTTCTCACAAATATATTTCATTTTCATTAAGTTTAGTTATTTTACTTGCACCATCAAATGAAATTCTGCTCAACCTACTTGTACATAACTATTGAACTGTTTAATTCTATTTGGACTAACTGAGTAAGCTCAAGTCCCTGTGGAGACGATCTTATAAATTTTGAAACTTACAACGACAAATCGGTGCGCTTGCCGAGAAAAATCCTAACAAGTTTCTGGCGCCGTTGCCGGCGACTTGAGTCGCTCGCTCAGTTCTTTCAAATTTAATTTCTCAGTTGAATAGAAATTTTTTTTCTTTACTTTTATTTTGATTTTGTATAAATTCTTTTGTGTTATTTACTTGCCCTAACCTCGGTACTTACAAATTATTGCAAGTTTGTTCTTTTTCCTTTTTGAGATAAATTTCTTACAACTACATCGATATTTAATTTAGAAATTACCATAAAGGAAAAATAAACAAAACAACCGAAGAGCTACCGAGTAAATCTTCTATTTTGATTCTCCGTCACTAGTAAAGCTACCTCTAAATATGGCTGATAGAGGAGGAGAGGAAAATAGACCACAAAGGAGGACTCTGGGTGACTATGCGTATCAACAAGGACCAAAGCATTATAACAGCATAGTCATTCCTCCTTTCAGTAAAAAAGTTGTGGAATTGAAGCCCGCATTACTCAGTCTAATTGGATCACATCCTTTTGCCGGACTAGATCATGAAGATCCATACACTCATTTGTCCACCTTCATGGAGCTGTGCAGTACCATGGGAGCCTCTGACGCAAATGCTGAAGTTATCTATCTCAGAGCTTTTCCATTCTCCTTGGCAGGTAAGGCAAAGGTATGGCTTCAATCCCAACCTAACAGAAGTCTTAGCACTTGGGAAGAAGTGGAGGAGAAATTTATTGCCAGATTCTTTCCTCCATCTCGATTCATAAATGCAAAATCAGCAATTGCTACTTTTTCCCAAGGGATTAATGAACCTCTCTGTGAAACATGGGAGAGATTCAAAACTTTACTGCGTAGGTGTCCAAACCATAATTTTGATGATATTGCACAGTTACATATTTTCTACAGTGGTTTGAGACCTCAAACAAAGATGATTCTTGATGCCTCAGCTGGAGGTACCATGATGTCAAAGAGCCCGGAGGAAGCAATTATAATCATCGACTCCATAGCAGCCAGTGATTATCAATCTCATCATGATAGATCTCCGATTCAAAGAAAAGGTATAATGGAGCTAGATACTCAAAATGCAATTCTAGCTCAGAACAAGCTCTTGACTCAACAAATAGAGGCCTTGACCAAACAAATAGGCCAACTTCCTCAACTAAATGGTGATTGCCAACAAGAAGAGCATGCTTATTATATGCAGAATCAGACCAGACCTCAACAGAACTTCCATGTAAATTACCAAGGCTACAAAAATGGTCCAAGTTCTTATGGCTGGAAGCAGCAAGATGAAAATGCATATTATGATCCCACTAACTCTTCTTATGCATGTCCCTCTAACAACTCTTATGTAGGTTCTTCAAATAGGGTTCAACAATAAGAAGAAGCTTGTGACGCCTAAAATTTTTTCCGCTTATTTCCTTTTTATTAAGGAATTTATTTTGGAAAATCACTTTTCTTCTTAGCTTTAAATGGATTTATTATCATCAAATACTTTTTAGTTCCAAATAAAATATTATACAGTCCAAGGTACAATCCACATAATACAGTCCAAATACAAACCAACAGACTAGCAGACTAAACTAGTCTATTACAAATTACATAATATCACAGTCAACAAAACACCAACCACAAAACACAAGTCATCCAAGCTCTTTCACACATCCTCTTCAAAACTATCCATGGCTTATGCTTCACTGTTCCTCTGCTCGCCCAAACAAATTTGGGGTCATCACAGGTGTCAACCACAGACACAAAATAGGTTAAGTATATGATAAACATAGTTAGATAAAAGCAACAGATCCATAGAAAAATAAAGTAACACAAAGAAAACAAGATACATGATAAATACATAATAG
>PYAF01000970.1:719683-749230 GCA_007407185.1 Glycine tomentella | reverse complement strand
CATCTGCTATAGAATTTCTCAAATTTTCTCCTAAACGAGTATGTTCTTCATCCTCATCCTCATCTATGTGGTCATCTCCATATTGTTCAGATACGCTTTGGTTGGCAATATCTTCATCCACCTCAGCAACCAACTCTTCGTCCGGGTCTGTCATCATCAAATAATTGTGTAAAATGCAACATGCTATGATAATCTTGTTGTGTCTTGATTCCATAAGTTGGTTCTGTGCCACTAGCAATATAGGAAACCTTTTTTTCAGAACTCCAAAGGCCCTTTCAACAACATTGCGCAAGGATGAATGACGATGGTTAAATAATTCTTGATGCGTTCAAGGTGGATTTCTTGAGGAAAATTCTTTCAAGTGATAACGTGTTGATCTATAAGGTGTGATCAACCCCTTTCTCAACATGAATCCAGCATCAAGGACATAATATTTACGTATTAAAAAATATTGCTAAGATATATCTAATGAAACAAGAGGAACATTAAAAACAAAAAATCCACTAATGACCTCTAGGTATTCTAAGATAATCTGTTCTATGGAATGCATCTTTTAATATCCTTGAATCAGAAGTAGTGCCCTCCCATCCAGGTAGAACATGAGTAAATCTTAGGTCAAATGAACACGCAACCAAAACATTTGGTGTTGGAAAATCTTTTCTACCACGATATTTTGAGGCTTCATTCAATCGCACTTTGACACGAACATGTGTACAATCAATTGCCCCGACACAATCCTAGCATTGTTATAGTATCATCAATATATTTTTAACCATACATGTTTTTAAATCAAAATATGAAAACAATTTTTTTACCTTAAAAAATGGGTTAAACCGATTACTTTCAAGAATTTCTATAGGAATGTGTGACCCATCTGGTTGTTTGAGATATTTGTCTTCTAACTCCACTATTGATCGAAGCACACAATGAAAATGCCGACTAGTGGTCTCACCAGAGCGTCGAAACCAGAATTGAACCTCACGATTTCTAACATTATGTGTTATAATATAGAGGGTTTTTGCAGCTTGTTCCTCTATACTTACCCGTTGGGTTGATTGGAGGCCACCATCTCGTTCTAACATTGCACACAAGTCCAAAAAGGCTATATGTCCCATTCTTATTATCTTACGACCTTCACTACTAGCAATTCGCTTCATTATTTTTTCTCGTGCTCTATCTTTCTCTAAAATCAACCTATGATCAACTATCCTACTTTGAGAACGAACTCTAATCATGTAGTAATAAACTACAAGGCATATGACATGAACAATAGCCATTCGACGTCTTTCTCTCCATTTAAACAATGCAAGATTTCTCTCCTCTCCTAAATCATCCATCTAAATAGACAAACCAACAAAAGGCAATAAATTAAAAAACAGAAACTGTGACATTTCTTGAGGTAAGAAATTAAAAAACAGAAATTGTGACAAATTAAGATTTCTTTAAACTACTAGTAATATATAATGAAAATTGTTATAAACTACTAGTAACTTGAGATGCATGCTGCTTAAGGTAAGACCACGACCCCACTTTTGGAGTTTTGACACTTTTCACATTGTATAATTAGTGAATAATACATAGCTTGTAAGCTATACTAATAATAATAATAACAAAAACAATATCAAGAATAAAATTAATAATAATAAGATACATCAAATGGTTCCACTTCCATTAACAATTATTAGAGAAAGGGGGACCCTTTAGCAATATGATGTATCTAAAAATCTAGACGATCAATTTAACGTCAAATCACCTGCATATTACATACAACTAATGATTCATGTCAAGTGAAAATGCCACAGAAATTAGATATGAGATGAAGGCTATGGAGTTAGGATATCATAGGTGTGGGGCAGAGGTGGGTTGAGTTCTTTATCATAGTTGATTCCATTGGTGACCAATGAACGAAGGACAAAACATGATGAATAGTGAATTGGGAATGCGTATGATTTAATTTGTGAGCTAAACATGTGCAAAGCCCTCTTGTGCTATTGGAAACGGAATAAGCAATTCCAAAGACAGCCACAGCTAGATAGAAATTTAATAAGCAAAAAGATTAACAGGGACAAGTTTTGTATTGACATAACATGATAAAAAGTTCTAGACTTTCTTGTTTCTCTCTCACCAATCTAGAAAATAAGTCAACACAAACTACCAGAGACACTATCATTGAACTAATGTACTGGTTTATTGGCAATCAATCACAAAGAGAGAGAAACCTGAAGGTCTCTGGGCTGGACAGGAAGATGCAGGGTGTAAGTAAATGTTGAAAGTGTTTTTTTTCTGTTCTTATATTTTTATTTTTCAATTTTATCTGAAACAAGGATCTTGCACATGTGGCTCATGGGATTGGCTCAACTTGGTTGCTTTTTTTGGTTTTATCTCGGATTATAGAAGGAAAAAAGAAAAAATGATAAGATAAGAAGAAGAAAGAGAATGCAGGGTCATGTGCATCCATCCAAACTTTAATGTTATCCACTGGTAATTAACAGAAACACAAGATGCATGTTTCTCTCCCTAATCTCTCAATCATATGCATATATTATTTTGTTCTCTATACATTGTCTTGTGTGTTCTTTAACTCTTATTCCCTATATATTATTCATTTTAGCAAAAACTCACTGCATAAAAGCCATTCTTCAAGCTTGAATATGATAGATGTGGTTATTGAAACAGATTGCAAGCTGGTTGCAGATAAGATCCTTATGAATGAAGAAGACTGCTCGGAGAGTGGAGTGATCATTGCACATATTAGAGAGATAATGAGAGTGTATCCTAATATCAGTATTAATTTTTTAAGGAGACTACTGCTGAGAAGTGGGAAGGCATCCATAGCCTAGTTAATGAAAATTGAACAAGACCCTCTTTCTCCTCTTTTTTCTCCTATCTTTGCTGCTTACAACCATAGCCTAGTTAAACAACTAGCAACCTTAAAACCAAAACCCACCATGATGAACACCGAAGACCCAAGTTGTGTTGTTGATGGTAATGTTGCCCCAAATCAAAGTTTAAGAAAACAGGCCCAACAACACCACAAAAAACACATTAAAAGAAGACTCCACACTAGTAGGCCTTATCAAGAAAGGCTTCTGAATATGGCAGAGGCAAGGAGGGAAATTGCCACTGCCTTGAAATACCACAGGGAAGCTATGAAGCAAGCCAGTGAGCAGCAACAGCAACAACAGCAACAACAACAATCATTGTCCTTGCAGCCTTCCCATCTTTCAAGTTTTGACCAAGATGAAAGATTCAAGTCTACGAGAAATCCTAGGATATACCCATCATGCACAACCAAAATTTCAAGTTACATGGATGAGTTTTCTTATTCATCATCCTTCTCATCCCATCCTCCTCCTTCTCCTCCAGTTCCAAACCCTTACTCCAACACTAGTCTTCTTACTTCCTCATTTGCTCATCCACCCCCTAAGCCAGAAAACCCCAATTTCACACTACCAGATTAGACATTGGGATTGAACCTCAGTTTACATCATTTCAAAAATTTAGAATCTACCCATTTCCTTGATAAAAACAACTACAATAACAATAACACATCTCCAATATCATCTTCTTCTCAACTTTCTGTTGTGACTGATCAAGATGTTTGTTTAATTGGAATATCACATTCACAGGATTGATTCTAGCTAGGATTCAGCACTAAAGTACAAGAAGCATAAATTATCAATTATGTGAAGATACCAAACAGGAAGCATTGATTTCATCCTAAAAGAAATGAAAAAAAGATAGTCAGCAAGAAACAAGGCTACAAAAACAAGCATTGAGGTCCGCGAGGGGGAATGAGCGAGGGAAAACGAACCTTACAAATGGTGAGGTAGAGTGAAGCCACTGTGAGGGCAAGGACATGCGACGATGACAACGACGACACCCACGAGCTTCAACGGCGGTGCAAATCAGCTTCGACAGAGACGCTTTTTGCTGACGGAAAATGGGAAATGGAAAACCTAATTGTGCAAGTAGGAGCAAACCGTGTAGCTTTTGTTGATGGGTAGAATAGTAATTTTAATTACTTTTCCTTTTAAAAACCCCCCAAATAGGGGGAACACCAATTTCTAGGCTTTGGAGGATTTCAGAGGAGTTTTAAAAATTCTCAAATCCTTTTCCTCAAAAATTAAAACTCTCAAACAAGGGGATGTCTCCACCTAAACCTTTCCTTTCCCTTCCCTCCCCTCCCCTCTAAAATCCCTCTCCCAAACAAAAAGCCTTATTTGGGGATTTTTAGAAAAAAAAGTAATAAAATTACTATCCTACCCCAGCAGTGTTAATAAAATTACTATCCTACCCTAACCAGTGTTAATAAAACACCAATATACAAAATACTGAATCACAATTCAAGGGCAAAATTGTAAAAGTATCTTATTAACTCTCCATTTCCCTCTCTTAATATATTTTTAACTCTCAAATAAGGAGGAAGGAACTTCCCTCATTTTCCTCCCTTTCCTTCCCCCCCCCCTTCCCCTTGAGTCTCTTTCCTTCTCTTCCCCTCCTAACTCCCAAACAAAGCCTTATAGTACGAAAGATTTGTTATTTGTAATTGATTGAGGAGGCCAAGAGAGGACTTATCAAAGAAAAATAGGGGATTGCATTCACGCTTCAAGAGGTAATTATCTCATTTTGATTAGAAAGACAAGGATGATCTTATAACATTTAAATGTACTAAATCTAATACGCTTCCGCAGATTCTTGGAAATCCTTCATCTTTTAATGATGATCCTTTTTAAGTTTCCCAACTGCACTCATTCATTGTTGCATGGATTATATTGAAAAACTATTGATATATTGAGTTAGTTGCATTCGATTCTGCAAAAAATAAATTCAACTTCAATTTGTTAATTAGTTAATCAAATATAGTAAACTAGATGATTAAAATTTACTTGGACCGGCCTAATGGTAAAAGTTGTGATATTATACATTTTTTTGATACATTTTAAGTTTAGGAGTAGGGGATTACCACAGTCCAAGGTAGGAAAAACTTTCGCACCCCAAATGGACGTGCAGGAATTCGAACCTGCAACCCATGTGTTGGTCGTTGATGCCTTTATGTATCTCGGTCACCATGTACTCAACTCTATCGGGTTTCAAACAAACCAGGATCGGGGCATGCAGTCCTCTGCGGTATAGTTCATCATCTACTATTGTGTACATAGCTGCATCACGTACCAATTTCTTAGCCTCCATCATGTCGTCCAGTAATATACCCCTTTCCAGATAATCAATCATTGGTCGCCTCCAATCTGCCGCTGTCGAGATTATCATGACACAGGTTGGTCTAGAGATTTCTTGCTGAATCACAGTCTGGTGGTTACCCGGGTTCTTGTTACTTGCCAATTTCGATAGGATGTCGGCCCTTGCACTTTCTTCTCTAGGGATATGACTCACCATTACTTCGTCAAAATCAACAGTGATCTCCTTCACCTTAGTCAAATATTTAGCCAATAATGGCCCTTTCACTTGGTATTGCCCCTCAATCTGGGCTATGACGAGCTAAGAGTCGGTGAACACCTTTAGTTTCTTTGCTCCTTGTTCCTTCGCCTGTAATAATCCGGCTATTAGTGCTTCATACTCTGCCTGGTTATTCGATGTTGGGAAGTTTAATTGAAGAGATTGTTCAATAGCCACTCCTTCCAGATTTTCAATTACAATCTCGGCTCCGCTTCCTTTCATGTTTGACGATCTGTCAATGTACAACTTCCAGAAATTCTCCGTATCTCCACTAACCGGAGTTAGTTCCATAACGAAATCCGCCAAAGCTTGGGATTTAATAGCATGTCAGGCTTCATATTTCAAGTCAAACTCGGACAGTTGTATTCACCCAGTTTATCATCCTTCCGGCCAAGTCCGGCTTGTGTAATACTTGCCGAATTGGCTGATTAGTACGATTGTATGGCTTTGGAAATAAGGGTGAAGCTTCTTTGCGGCTACCAACAGGGCAAAAGCCACCTTCTCCAGCCTCTGGTACCATAACTCGGAGTTTCAAAGGGGCCGACTTACGAAATAAACAGGCTTTTGTGTTTTTGAGGCTTCCCTTACCAATACCGCACTAACAGCTTCATTTCCCACCGATAAGTATAAAATTAATATCTCCCCATCCGAGTTCCATCCTATAACGACCTCTTTCTTCAGTAGCTTAAAGAAAGGAAGCGCTTTCTCTGCCAATTTTGGAAGAAAACGCGTTAAAGCAGTCAACCTTCCCGTCAATTGCTGAATCTCCTTCTTATTTGTTGGAAACTGCATATCCAGCACGACCTTACATTTATCTGGATTTGCTTCTATTCCTCTATCGGTTAACATGAAACCCAGGAATTTCCTGGCTGAGACTCCAAACGCACATTTAAGCAGATTTAAGTGAATATTACATTCCCTTAACTTGCCAAATCTTTCTTCCAAATCTTTTATATGGTCATCCATAGTGGCCTTTTTCATGATCATATCATCAATGTAAACTTCGATATTTCAACCGAGTTGGGGCTCGAAGACCTTATTCATCATCCTTTGGTATGTAGCCCCTGCATTCTTCAACCCGAAAGGCATCACATTATAACAATAATTTGCCTTGTCGCCTATAAAAGCCTTTTTTCCTGATCTACTGGGTACATGGTTATCTGATTATATCCCGAGTAAGCGTCCAAAACGACAATAGTCGGAACCCAGACGAGTTATCCACGAGTTGATAGATATTCGACATTGGATAGGCATCCTTAGGACATACCTTGTTTAAATCGATGTAATCCGTACATACTCTCCATTTCCCGTTAGATTTCTGGACCATGACTACATTGATAACCATGTGGTGTATTGAATTTCTTGTATAAACCCGACTTCTAACAACTCATTGATGTGCGTGGCCAATGCTTGGGTTCTTTCGGGGCCGAGCTTCCATTTTTTCTGTTGAACCGGCTTTGATCCGAGGTACATGGATAATTTGTGGCAACAAAAGGTTGGATCTATCCCTAATATTTCACATGCTTTCCAAGCGAACACATCTTGGTTCCTTCTGAGGCATTCCATGAGTTTGACTTTAATGTTTGAATCCACCATTTTTCCAATCTTAGTTATTTTCCACGATTGGTTTCCTATCTACACTTCTACATCTTCAGCTGGTTCTGGTCTCCATTCTTCAGAACCCTCTCTCATGTCAAGCTCTACCATGTTTATTGGCTTTCCTAGCTGTTGTTCCACTATTTCCCTGCCCACCTGATCCCCTTGACATATTCGGGATGGTGAAGATGGGCCACCTTCGCTGTCCCTAAAAGTGTTGTAGTAACATTGCCAGTAGTCATTTTGGTCCCTGCAAATTGTCACCACCTGATCCTTGTTCCCTACAAATTTTATCTTCTGTTGTTTGGTAGACATTAACATATCTCACTTATGGATAGTTGGTCTTCCTAAGATAATATTGTATGGTGAAGGGAAATCTGACTCTTTCTGACTTGAACGCATCCTTGGTTCCCAACGTCATCCGCAAGTCAATGGAGCCTTTAAGATTGGTATTTCCTCCGTTGAAACCTATCAACATCGTCTTACACGACTTCAAGTCCTCCTCGTCCAAATTCATCTTTTTAAACACGCTCCATAAGATAATGTCTGCAAAACTGCCATTATCTACAAACATTCTTTTAACTCAGCAATTGGCCAACATTCCAGTAATTACTAGGCCATGTCTTTTTCCGTAAAATATAAAATAGGAGGTTCTAGTTTGCGAGCTTTCCCCTTAAACTTGGGCTACTCCCTTACTGAAAGAATTTCTTTCAAGTATTTTCGTCTCTGATTGGCAGTGTCTCCTCCTCCTCCCAGGGCTCCAGATATGACATTACACTCGAATTCCGACTCTTGGAATTCATCGTCATCATTATGTCTTTTCTTCTTGTCTTCCTTTTCTTTCCCAGGTTAGGCTTCTTCTCCCTTGCGCTTGTTCCTGGGACCCTGGATCTTTATCACATACTGCTTCAACCTTCCTTCTCTGACAAATTTTTCAATAGCGTCTCGAAGATTCCAACACCGGTCAGTGGTGTGTCCTGGTCCATTATGAAACTCAGAATCGAGGTTTATCCATCTGGCCTTATTATACAATGGACAAGGCCTCTCCACCTTCTTCATGTCTGTCAACGCTACCTCCCTCCAAACTTGTGACCGGGAAACATTTAATGGTGCGTATTTTTCATATTTGTTTTCATACTTCCCCAGTCTGAATTTAGACTCCGTATTCCTGCCTTGATTGGGATTCCCCGGATGTTGTCGGGGCCTTGGCAATGGGCTCTTCCTTCTGGGGCTCCTTTCCTTCTCTCCACCCATTACATTCGCGATTTCCATTTGCTCCAACTCCAGATACCTTTTTGGCCGGGCTCGAAACTCCATCAACGATTTTATCGGGTCTTTATATATGGATTTCGCAAATCGGGATGATCCACTTAACCCGGTTGAAATGAGGTAAATGTGAACTTGTTCCTCTAATCCTTGTACTTGCAACGTTTCTTCTTTAAAACGATCCATATAACTCTGTAACGTCTCTCCGGGTTGTTTTCATATCTTACCAAGTGCAAACTCAGATTTCGGTTGTTTTCTGTTGGTCGCAAAATTCAACAAAAAACTCTTGCCAAAATCTTCAAAGTTACGGATCGACCGCGGAGGCAAAGTATGGAACCATGTCTGGGCAGCTCCACTTAAAGTAGTGACAAAAATCTGGGAGATTATCCGCTCGTCGATTCCTCGAACACATATCTGCATATCAAATTCATCGATATGCACCTGCGGATCCTGGGTTCCATCATATTTTGATAGAAAGGAATCATCAAAATCATCCAAATATCGGGCATTAACTATCTCATCGGTAAAAGGATTATTTTTGTGTTGTCCTATACTGTATTTCCTCCAATATACTCCTCTTTCCTTTCTTAGCCGGGACGTAGCTTCAATATCAGGATTCTAGTCTTCCATCCGAGGCTGGTGTGCTTGCTGCTTCATCCCAGGATTGATTGGTTGATTCGGAACTACTGGTTGTACATTCTCCACGTTCTTACTGTCATGACGCACCGGGTTATCATTTCGAAGGTTCACTTGAGATGAGCCCTCGATTTCATATCGGCTAATCGGTTCTTCCAAATTACCGGGATAATTCGCGGGAACAACCGGGACCTGATGGGCTTGGACACTCGTCTCGTTCCTAACTGCATGACTGTTCTGATGTCCATGATTTTCATTATGGACCGGGGTCTCCACATTCCTAAGACGTTGTTGCATGTGTTGTATGCGTTGTTCTTCCTCACATTTCCATTCCTCATTTCGTTTCTCAATCTGGAGCGTGATGTTTCTAATATCCCGCTGCCTTTGAAGGGCATATCTTTTCTCCATACTCTCTATTCGAGCCAAGATCGAATTTAGAGCATTACTCATTAGTCGTTCAACCGACTCCGATTCGTGGGCCATCGTAGCCACTGGATGATGAACCGGGTTTGGTTGATGAGCGTCACGGATTACTCATCCCGTTGGAGCGGGAACTGAGGGCTGATGGACATTAGGAATTGCCTATCCTGTTGGAGCAGGAGACGAGGCTGAGTCTGAAACCGCATTAGGCACGTGCAAATCTTCATGTTGAACCACGTTATGATTGCCAGGTGGTAATTCTCCTCGTTCCGGCACATCAGAACGTGGTGGTAGAGACTGGTTGCATCTAGTGTTAACCATCATAAATCGTGGGATTTGAATTTTACAGTTCCCCACAGACGGCACCAATGTTCTATATTTTGTGAACAAGAATGTCTAGCAAGAATGTTGGTAATTTAATGTTGGATCAAGCTCTCTCCTAAGGTATTTATAGGGAAGAAATACCTTCAGAAGATGATCACTATACACGAAGCAATACTCAACCAATGGGATGAGGTGTGTGCACAGTGTGAATGGAAAGAAGAGAGAATGAGAATCTGTGTACCTTTCTCTCCGAAAGCATCCATTATTTATACTGAACTTACCTCTGAGGCAGTTGCATATGCTTTCCGCTAATCACGGCCGAAATCACTAACTGCTTGCTATCTGACCTTTGCTGTTATTATCTTTAAAATCCACGATCTCCTTAGCGGTTATGATCAACAGTCCACTATTCGAATCCTCAACAGGCCTTATCACTAAGCCCATTTATAAAAATTTGTAACACTATTCTTAACTGCTCCTAAATCCTCGACACCAATTACATATGCCCTTTCTTATCATGGTTAATTCTATCAACCGACTCTCGACTTAGTCTTCTCTTAAACAAATCTTAATAACAACATTATCAATAGCTTCCTTATCAAAAACAACTCCAATATTTTGCTTTCACCCACAGAAATTATCATACTTGGGCTTCATATGACCCATATCGGCCCATATAACTGCTGGTCATAGTTCCTATTCAAACCTCTACTCTTTGTTTGGGTAAATCCGGATACAGAAAATTTAAATTTTGATTACCAACAACATATTTAAGTTTGGAGAGAGTATTATTCACTCATAGCCAAGTCTTTTAACTAGTTCCATTCGTTCATTAACGAAGTTGAATACAGTCTGATTCATCCCCCCAGCTCCGATTAAATTTTAAATTTTGATACCAACAACATATAAGTGAGTATTATTCACTCACTTATACTTTTTATCCCCACTTTTAATTTTTACCGAATTTTACTCCAATAAATTTTTCTTTTTACATTTTATCATCAACTTTTAAAAAATTTGTGAATTTGATCATCTATTTTACTCATAACTTAGTTACCCTTTTTGCCTTCAACTTTTTGTTTTTTAGTAAATTTTGCTTCCATCTTTTTTATTTTTTGGAAATTTTACCTCTAACGTTTTACTTTTTTATTTTTTGACAAATTTTACTCTCAATTTTTGTGTTTATTATTGGATAAATGAATAAGGATAAAATATATAAATTTCTTAAAATTTAGGAGGAAGATGTGTCAAATTAATTTGTTAGAGATAAAAACTAGCAAAAAAATTTAAAAAATCAGAGATAAGAAATGTGATTAAGCCTATTAATAAAGAACACAATCAAAAGCTCACTATTAGAAATTAAGATTAGGGTTATCTTCTTATTTATACATTACATTAAGTTGGAGAGAGCTACAAGCTGATGATCCAAACCAATGGACAACTTAGATTCTAAAATTCACAACTGATCTATAAGTCTGGCCAGGTTTCCAGCCTGAAGGGATCACATTGTTAGCCACAACAAATTTGCCAGAGTCTGTTAGCCTGATGGAGAATGGTGCTTTAAGTGGTGAACCTTTGTTGAGTTTCCAAATTGCACCCCATGATCGTTGCATGGAATACCATGAGGCTGAAAATGCTTCCTTGAGTTCAACTTTGTCAAGATCGCCATTCCCATCCTCGTATTCGGCACAAACTGCAAAATATTCTGGGTTGGATCCTAAGTCTACGTGAAAAGCTATGTATACACCGGGATAATTGCATTCAACTCTGCAAAAATTAATAAAATTCATCTCCAGTTGCTGGTTACATTAATGTAAATAAAATGATCTAATGTGTGTAAAACAAATACATATGTAATGACAAAATAAAAATTAAATTGGGAATTTTGTCCCATTAGAAATTAAGTACTTGATCACGTACGTAGGATAGGATTCATTAATTAGTTAGAAGCTAAAAGTCACCGACACGGCACATAAATGAAAAGATGAAAACATGGACACGAGAGAACAATTACTTATAAGAGGTTAAAATATATTTTCTATTTTTAGATGGATGACCATATTTTTAGCCAAAAAATATCATCAAATTTTATAATTTCTATAAAAGTTTTATTCACTTTTAATTTCTAAGTTAGGAATCTCATATTTTTGGTCCCTTTGCAAATTATTTTTGTTAACGTAAGAACCGGAAATGAATACTTAATTTTTGGGTGCAGTAAAACCATTTTTAAAACATCTGTAGCAATATAAAAATGTAAAATTATGGTAAAATATAATATTTAGATTAAAAGAAAAAATATGTTTTTAAAATTAATATGAATCATTGTAAATTTAGTAAAATGCTACAGTTTATTAACTATAATGGCCATATTTTCATTTATATGAGCATAAACATAAAAGAAAAAATATATATAATATGTAATTAGAAATATTGAACGTATACACATACATAAGTATTGTTTTTTTTTTTTTTTACGTTGTACATAAGTTTTGTTAGTGCTTTGCTTGTTATTAAAATCTTATAACCACTGAGGAAGTTTAATACAGTTAATTGGACGGGAAGCATAATTATGTTAAATTTTTTGAAATCGTGTTCAATTCACATAAAAAAAAATCTTAGAACCCAGTACGCACCTTCTATATTGAATGGCAATTTTGCCAGCGTTGCGTAGCTTTTCATCTTGGCCAGAAACTGCCATGGCACCAAAAGCAGTGCCACTCAAATCAAAATGGAATTGAGCATCTGAGCATCCAGAACACTCATCAGTGATCACTACCCTCACAGGGTTGCCTGAGCATTCAGAATTCCCTGTGCACTTCACCTGAAATTATATATATCAAATTAGAATGGGCAAAACTATTAATTAATTTATCTTCATGTTCACTTTGCACTTGAATACATAGCTAGATGCAATGAATATCAATATAAGGAGGCTTACTAATAGATTCTCTAAGAAACTTCTTTTTAACACATTGCATGTTTATGATTATTTGAAATTTATTTAGAACTAAAAAATCCGTAAAAAAAAGCAAATGGATTTATAAAAAAGTGTAATGTCTGATAAATTTTAATAAATAATAAAAATTATGTTCAAAAGAAAAGAATGTGTTAAAGATATATAATAAAAAAATGTGTTAAATAAAATTAATAAAAGATGTCATATTACTATTGTTAATCAAACAATCTTTACGTGATAGTACTGAGTTTTATTAATTCTTTTTAAAAAAAAAAAAACTAATTACATATCACATGGAGATTAGCCAAAACAATAAATATGTGGCGGTCTTGGACCTTTTATTTAACAATTTTTAATATTAAAAAGTTTGTTGTTAGTATTTGTTATCAATATAATAATAAGAATTCAGAAACATATATTTAACAGCTACATATGTTCATCGTTAGTACCTCATAACAAAAACCACAGCCTTTGCCTGATTCAAACAAAAGAGGGCTTCCCGCAGATATCATTGATGAGAATGGAGGTACCCCAACAATACTGCCAAAACCACAAGCACCACCTACATATATAAAACTAACAAATATAAGCACTGAAACATTTTCAACCATATATAATTCAAGCATTAATTTTCTTAGTTTGTACCAATTTAAAACTACATGTATGTGTGTCTAAATTTTTCTAATACCTTCACTTCCATCCCCATGGGGAGGTCCATACCAAGTGGCCACAGCTGGTGACCAATATAAATCGTTTGAGTTGTATGAAGCATTAACAATCTTTCTGGGGTTGAAACAAGAGGAAGGGACCACAACGAGTATAGAAAATGAAGCTACAAGAGCGAGTAAATGAGACAATGCACGATGAAGTGTAGGAGCCATATTATCACGAATCATTAATTGGATGTTGCTAGTTAATTGTGATATATGGTGTAAGAAATAGATGCTATATATGGATAGTATGGTATTTATAGAGAAGCAAACAAGGTAAGTCAAATGCCAAACAAGAGCAAAGTTGTTTCACATGGCAATTTAGAGGAATATGTTTAATTTCCAAGAACAAGACAAAGGCGATGTAATTTGAATTTGTGATGCAAGATGTACATTTCCTTTACGTATTCACCATCTTGTAAAGATATACACACCTTAATATCTTAGGTGGATATTGCTTTTTTTATATGTTTAGATATTAGATTAGAAAAGATGTACCTCCGTGCACAGTTAAAGAAATCATCAACGTACTTCAACAAAGACTCATGGTAAGATTATATATATTACCTATTATATTTGTTATGGATATTTAGGTTGAGTCAAATCAGGAGAGATCCAATGAGACTCAGTCAACCTACTTCGTTGAACAACTTCAGTACAAAGAATGTGGTCATAACCGTACCAAGTAGTGAACGAAGGAGTACCAACTTTTCAAGAATCTCGGACAAGATTGTGGAGAAATCTCTCCCAACCAACTCCCAAGTTAATGGTTATAAATACGAGCACTTTCAGGGAACAAGGTACACACAATTCTTACTCTCTATTCCTTTCACACAGTACACACACCTCAGGTCAATTGTGGTGTTATCGTTCTAGGCATTGTGATCTTCTTCTATGAGATATTTCATTTTCATAAATATTCTCATAAGGAGAGAGGAAGAGTTTTGATCCAACAGTAAATCACTAGTGCATCTACTGGACATTTCCATTTTTCACAAACAGGACATCAACGGCCAACACATGGGAGCAAAAGCCCTAGCAATAATATATAGTTTTGGGCATTATAGTATCTCAAATTTATTTAATTAGGTCCTTATACTTTAAAGTTTAGTCATTCTCTTTAGTTGTATAAGTTTATGTTTTTTTTTAGGGTTTATAAGTTTATGTTTTGTTCTTTATAGTTTCGTTCCCATTTTGGTTATGATCCTATTCTTCCAGTATATGGAAGGTTGGTCCAAATTAATAGTAGTACTTAGTAGGAGTCGTGTTTAAAGAGAAAGAGGGAGGGAGGAAGATCAAAATTTAATTTTTGAAACTAAAGATTAATAATTAAAGTAGAGAAATTAAAGTTAAAATTAAATTGAACTATAAGGACTACAAATATGCTTTAAAATATTATTATAAAATTCAATTGAGTAATTGTTAATTGTTTATTCCCATTTTGGGGTGAAGTTGGAGGAGGAGATAGATAGAAAAAGAAGAAAAAAAAGTAGAAAGAGAAAATGATAGATATATATTATTTTTTATTATTATTTATAAGATTCAAATTAAAAATCATATTTATTCTTTTTTATTAGACTCAATTCATATTTTTCATAGTATGAATTATTTTTTATTCAAATATTTCAAATTAATTGTAAGGGTAAACAATTAATTAGAAAAAATAGAAGATTCTATGCCAAAAAGAGAAAGAAAAAGAGAAGAATAATAATAAAAATAATAATTTTAGAAAAATATATAAAAAATTATTGTTATAAACTAAATTAATTATTTTTAGTCTTATTTAATTATGTAATTGAATTTTATAATTAATTTGAAATAGAAAGAGTATATGTGATGTGATAAAACAGAAGAAAAAAGGGAAGGGAATGAGTTGTAAAAGAATGGGTAGATGAACATCACTGCTCAATTCAATAGTGATAAATCAAATCTAAAAGTAATAATGGAAATTCCTTCTTTTGTATCACTCTCTTATATATACTCAAATCAAAGAAACGTTTCTTCTCTAGGAAGTAAAATGATCATCGTGTTTCATGGCAGAAACAGAAACCTTAGAAAAGGGGGATAAAGCACATGGGGTGTTGGGGACTCGTTATAATATTCTAATTAGAATGACTGCATGAAAACGACGTCGTCGTTTTAAAAGAAATCTGAATCATGCTAAATTGCTAATTAACCGCAAAACCTGGTGAAAGTGAAATGAAATGTAAAACTGTTCGTTACTGTAGCCGTGAATGGAGCTTATTGTAGCCGTCAAACCGACTTGTCTCCATGTTCATCCAACGGCCCACAATTAAAAGAAACTAATGCCCACGTATATGCCTATTCATATTGTACGGACTTGCCAAATATTTAGCTTCTTCTACACCACGATCTTTTTTCTCGTTAATTTTATCAGGTTACTTTATTTTTTTGAAAGAAGGTTCATTGGGAAGTGTTTCTTACATTTCTTAGCCTAAAGAACTGTTTCTTTTAAAAAATTCTCTATTGGAGACAATCTAGATAACATAGGAGTTGTTTCTCCTTAAATTCGAGTTTCTAATATAAGAAATTGTTTTTTAGGATAGTTTATTATTTTTCAATGCATAAACCAACTGAAATCAAAAGTCAAAAAACAGATCAGAAATACCAACTAACTGAAAAGGGAAAATGGAAGAAGGAGAAATTACTAAAGAGCAATGTCGTTGTTGTGTCGTTGCAGAAATCGTAGTGCACCGTGGAGCGCAGGGGCGGTTCTAGGCCCATGCAAGGTGCCCAACCGCACAGGGCCCAAAAAAATAAGGGGCCTCAAATATTAAGTACTGCAACATATGTTTAATATTAAAAATTAGAGGAGATGGTAATGTCTATTTTTAATAACCAAGAGGTCCAAGGTTCAATTCCTACCAACAACAATTTTTACTACTTTTATATTTTATTTATTTTTAAATTGCCAATTGAGGGCCCCCTTTTCTAAAAAAGGAAAATATTAAACAGGGCCCCCAGAAAGTTTGCTAAAGTTTGCCCCGCCCCTGGTGGAGCGGTTCGACGAGGATGGGGAAGCATAAGCATGAGGAGGAAACGCTAGCATGAGAAAAGAAAAAAAGGGGAAGTGTGTGACTGATGGGAAAAAAAATTACTTTATAAATTTTCACCCCTAAAAATTTTCACTCTCAATTTTCTTCAATTATTCATTTTATTCATATTCATATTTCCATTTGGTATGTTTTTTTTATTTCAATGTTAATGTTATTATATTTAATGATCTATTATTATGTAAAAATTTATTTTTTATTATTACATATTTTTTCAATGTTATGACATTTTATTATTTTTAATTGATATTTAATATTTTCTTCAATTATTCATATTTTTTATTTGTATTTATAAAAACTAAAAAAAATGATAAGTTTTAATCAAAAAATATAAATGTGTGGATTTTTTAAAGTTTCCTGTGGTTTCTTACGATTTCTTGCATTGAAGCAAAATTTTATATGAGTTTCTTAAGAGTGACATGACATTATGGATCATAAAAAGTAATGCGGGGATCACAAAAATGAGATGAAGAAACCCAACTAAGATGTCTATTATTTTTATTGTTAAAATTGAAGCATACTAAGGGAACATTGGTCGAGTATGGTATGGATAATATGTTTAATATGTGAAGTTCTTGTTTTAGATGGGGTGGATAAGTCAGGTATGTAAAATAAATTAATTTTTTAAGGTTTATAGTTGGCCCCAACAGTCCGCGGATAAACAGATCGGTTAGCATATCCAAATATTATTTTGAAAACAATTTTTTATAAAAAAATATTTTTAAAAAAGTGAAAATATATTAAATTAAAAGAAGAAAAACTGACTTCATTTTTTAAGCTAAAATTTATCACACTAAAATTTACCAACATTTCATGCACAACAACTTAACAATAACAACCTATATTAAAGATCAAAATTTTAACATAACAAATTAACAATACTTGCAAATTGGACTTCATCAGGTTAAACGAGTAATCTACAAGTCTATGAATAAAGTTTTCTAGGTCTCTGGGCTTAAAAGGTCAAACTCAAAAAATTAATACATTTAAACAAATTTATATAAAAAAAAAAGATTTGTTATCCGCTCGGTCTGTGGACTTAACAGGCCGATCAGCAAATCTGGATCCATATACTGACCCCTAGTATTCTTGTTGTAAATTCTTTGATATCTATCTTCAATTCCTATGGATAAAAAAATTGTAAGATTGACTATGATCGAGATTAAACAAAGAGTGTACTGATAAAAAAATAAACAAACAAACAAAGAATGATCCCTTATATTATTTTTTTTTTAAATTTATTCCCTGATTTTTAAAGGTTTTAAGATAATATGCTTACTTGTTTAATTAATTAATGACACATTCATTTCCAAAGACTTATTGTTAGGGTTTGTGATCAAAATGTGAATGTTTGCTCATGAAGATTCAGGGAGTGTAGTGTGATGTTTTGTATGTAGTGTTTAGTTAGCATTATACGTCTGGGGGAGATAAACACCAGAGAGATTTACATCAATGGACAATGAGCAATTATATAAGTGAACTTGACACCACACTTTAACCCAAAACCTTAAGGATCGGGTTTATCGGTCTTGACTTCACTTATATGGTGCTTAACCTTCCAATTCTTACACGATGTGGAACTTTACCTCACACTTGTACTCCAACAATGTCTCTCCTCAAGTGTGAGTATCATCCACATGGTAGTCTCCCCTTTGAGAGGAAATCATTTTCAACCCAGGAGTATCCAATGGTGGCCCTTAGAGCTTAACTATGTTGCCCCCGCAACACCTGGGGGACCTGCTGCCTGGCCTCCATTCATTGACTCATCTATCAGAAAGACTTTCGATACAAGGGATCTCCATGTGCATGGATATGTTGCCGCCATCTTACTCATTTAAGCCAGTCACCAAGTCGAACCATCGACTTTGATACCAATTATTGGAAAATCATTGGGTAAATACTGGGGAGATTTATACCAATGGGCCATGAGCAACCACATAAATGAATCTGACATCAAACCTTAACCAAAAATATTAAGGCTCTGCTACCAATTGTTATGCAACTGAAGGGGATAAACACCAGAGAAATTTACACCAATTGGTCATGAGAAACCATATAAGTGAACCTGACACCACACCTTAAGGCTCAGGTTTATGGGTATTCTTCTCACTTAATTATATGGTGCTCAACTTTTTTTTCTACTTGATGTAGGACTTCACCTTACACTTGTACTCCAACAGTTAAGAAGGTTATTCATCTCTATTTTCAGGATATTCTACTAATAAAGGGAGCATTAATCAGGTAGTTGCTAAGCTTCATGCAAAAAAAAAAAAATCTTCAATCTGTTTGTGGAGATTGATTCATATGCGCTGGGTCAATTTGTTTATGCAAATGAAATATTTATGCTATATGAGTACTAGAAAAATCGAAATTCAAGAGGGATCAAATTCATCACTAAATAAATAAGAATCTATCACAATTGTGATGGACTAAGATTTCTCACAAATTGTGGCATCACAAAATCTTTAGCGAGGAATTTTTTTGTCCCATCATTTAAAAAATCTATCATAACCTTTATTCTAATGAAACACAACGGAATCACGATTTTGTTGTGTTGTTTTTCCAAAGCCACAACGCAATCACATTTCGTTGTGGTTTTCTAATCCTTAAAAAAGGTAACAGAATTGTGATTTCATTGCCAATTATTTTCCAAGAAAAAAAAAACAAAATTGAGATTTCATTGTAGATACATCTACAACAAAATCATGATTTTGTAGAACATGAAATTGCGAAGAAAAAAAAAGTACCTCAAAGGAGTTAGGGAAGGAGAGGGATAAGTGTTGAGCATGGTTGGGAAGTAAAGGAGGAAGGTTAGGAAGGAGAGGAGTTGAGAAGGGAAGAAGAGGAAGAGAGAAGAGGATGGGAGGAGAAGGGTTGGGGAAGAGAGAAGAGGGGTGCCAAGAAGGGTTGGGGAAAGAGGGAAGGGAGAGTTTTTGAAATGTAGGGCAAAATGGGGTTTTCACAGTGAGGTAAAGGCCAAAAATAAATATTTTAGAAGCCAATAGTAGTTTTCTACTCTTTATTGTACAATTATTTATCCTTTTTGTAAAACTCTTTATTTTATTAGGCTAAAACAAAAAATATATTTTCTTAACAAATGTTTGGAGTAAGATGACCATTATCAATTATTGACCTTTCTAAATTAAGTTAATCATAGCATAAGGATATAAGTATTAATAAATGAAAAAAAATACAAAAATCTAAATAAGAAGAGACATGAAAAAAATATAGAATATTAAGTGATAATATATAATAAAAGAGTGTCCAAAATACACATCTTTCACATGTTAAAAGGGAACAAAATGTTTGCATGCCTTGACATTGGAGCCAACAATCCCTCCGATCTTAAACTTTTCTTAGTCAAACAAAGCGGGGAACACACAACATTTAAAAATTAACACATTATTCAATCAACATTTTCTTAATATGAACAAAGAAGCTACATTCCATCTTAAGAAAAGAAGTAGTGATCACTTGCAGCTCAAAAGTGGTGACCCACACAAGCACTTATTATGAACGTACATGTACACCTCATGATCATTGTTATTCTCATTGTCACCCTTTGGAATCTCACCACACAACATATTGTAGCTCACATTGAACGACAACACATTTTCTATCCCCACAGGAAGGTGCCCATAGATCTTATTATGCTTCACATCCAATGTTAATGATCTTATCTTAGGCAGTCACTTTTCCAAAATCAAATGCAAATTGGTTCCATGAAATGTTTTTGTTAGCAGTCACTTTGGTGGTCCCCAAAAGCATAGAAGCATCACCTTCAAAATTGTTATGTGACAATGAAATAGATGAAAAAGTTAACCTTTCCTAATGAAATTGGGATTTTCCCTGAGAGTTGGTTATAATGGAGGTACAAATTTTGAGAGTTATAGTTCTCATTATTGAATAAACCACATGTATAAGGGATTGGACCTGTAAGCTTGTTGGGTCCAAAAACATCTCGGATAGATTAGGCAATAGGTAGAGATTAGGAAGGAGTGGCCCAGAGAGATTGTTGAAAAAAGAGATCTAAATTAGGCTTTTGAATTGGGCCAAGAAGTTTGGTATTGAGCTAAAGATACTGGTGAGTTTGGATAAGGAGTAAGGAATTGGGCTAGTGAGGTTTGGTAAATGGAAGAGAAAAAGGGTTTCCAAGTAAGGTATGTTACCGGTTGAGGTTGCAATTTAAGAGGCAAGGTGGTTCTCATATGAGAGCTTTAACGAGTCTACACAATTTGTTTTGTGGTTGCGATGGATTTCGTGTTAGGTGTTGTAACAAAGATCAGTGTTTGGTTTCCATGAGGAGAGGTTGGATTGTTGAACTCTTTCTTGGTTTGGAGAAGGACCCTTTTTTCTTCTAGGTTGCAATACCTTTCAGAAAGGGAAGGTGTAGTAGTGTAAGAGAGAAATATGAAGAGGATAATAAACAACTTGGTTGTTATTAGGCCTTGTTTCTTTTTTGTGCAGATTTGGGGTTTGAAGTGATTGAAAAATGGGTGGGGAAGTGGGTTTTATATAACAAGCTAGGAAAATGAGGTCAAGGTGGAAAGATATTACAAGCTAGTTGGCATGCTGGCATTATTCTGTGCAATTGATGGGAATTTTGCCTAAAACAAGTGAGCTCATTGTTATATATGCAACAAGTATTGTATATTACCATGGCCTCAACATCTATAATCAATAGCAAGACTTGTATGGGAGAGGGTCAAACTCAAGCTAAACGATGCTAGATCATGGATTTGTGTTCTTTGGGCTATATATCAAGTTGAAGCTTACTTGAAATCTATGACTTTGGTTTATTTCGCTTGAAAAGTTTCATTTGACTTTGGGGACTATCTAAAAAAAGCCCATCCGATCTTCAAAGCTCAAAATACTTCGTACGCAAATCAAATGAATATAATAATCCATGATATATATCAATAAGCTTAAACACTTTAGTTTCTCTACCTTTCTATTCTCTTTGAATCACATGTTAAATCATATTTTGAAGATTCTCTTTTAAATCTTCTCTTTTCATCACGTGGTTTGGATTACATATTAAATCTTCACTTTTAAAGTTGTGGTCATAGCTATTTATATATATATCAATGAGCTTAGGCACTTGTTTTGGACTAATATATTTACATTAAATTGTAAAGCATTACAGTAGCTACCATGCATTACCAATTTGATATCAATTATCAGATGTATAAAATTTAAAAATACGTTGGAGCTTTGTGGTTTCTGATTCCAATACAAGTTTTATGACGAGTTATTACCTAAACTCAATTTAGGCCTAAGCATCTAAGCAATTTATCTGATCTACCACATACCTGAGTCAATCTAAGCAAGCAAGTAGGCAAGAAGCCACTCAAAGAAATTAATACTCATTAAAACTCGCATGTTCTTCAATATTTCCTTTGACAAAGTGATCATCTCAATCTATTAAGAATATTTTGAAGAGGTAGTAAATACTTAGGTTGATTGACCATTTTGGGTCCTTTTATAAAGTTTTTATCAAAATAGATCTCTTTTAAAATATATTATTGACATAAATCTGTTTTGACCAATGACTCAATCAAAATTTCAACTTTCAGGACGAAACATACCATGTAGCGATAACTAAGCTTTTGTCTTCAAATTTATATTAAAAAAAAAACAGTATAATCTTTGACAAAAAATTTAACCAATCAAGATCCCTCTATCCATTAAGTTTTTAATCCCTAAACATACCAAGGTTCTTAAACTCTTTAAAAAAAATATTCCATAAATAAAAGTTTGAACCCCATTAATTTTAATTAATTAATAAATTTTATGAACTAAAAATCAAGTTTAAAACATTTAAAAACCTTGACCAATCAAACTTGTATTTAAGAACTAAAAAATTTATAAAACAGAAGTTGAAAAATCTTAATCAATTATACGTTTGTTCAAGGACTAAATAATTTTTTTTAAAAAAATATAATCCATTATTTTGTTTAACTTAGCCTTAATCAACGAACATAATTTAGTTATTAAAAAAATTATATATTTCATTATCAAGAGATTCTTTGTTATATAGAAATAAGGAAAAGAAATACTCTTTATTATATAAAGGTAAGGAAAAAAAAATATTATATAAAATTTAATCCTTATATATATAAAAAAGTTGTTTTCAAATTCGAATATGACCGATGTCAAGATTCACTCTCAAAAATAAATAAATAGAAGCGGGCATTGCAATAAGTTATTCAGATGATTAAATTAAAGATACGGTAGCAGGATAAAAATCCGGAAACAAAATTGCATAATCAGATGCCTCAATTGGGACAAATGACCTATCCAAAACTTTGTTCGTGCCATCCCAAAATAATATATATATACATAATGGATCAACTGAAGAAATTTAAAATCTTCGAAACAAAAATTGAAATTAAAAGGAAAAACCCTTATATCATGTTTAAAATTATGGCTGTGTTGGCTTGTTCATCATTCATTTATCCCATAAATTATGGCAAGTCCATTTCCCCCATCACTCATTAATAGGCACCTCGGAGTTGACTTGTTCATAATCATCCTCACTCTTGCTCTCTTCAGCATCATCCATTGAGGCTCCCTTTTGGAAGTAATCAACTTTGAAGTCATAATCACCATCCATGGGATCCGATGAGGCTCCGGCTTTCTTGGCCTTTTTCCTTTTCTTCTTCTCTGCTCGCCTCATTTTTGTATTAAGCATACCATCTGCAGCATATAATTTTTCATTTTGCATGCCACCTGCATTGTTCCCCTTGTTCTTGCCAACATCATCGTCTTCAGTTGATTCATCAACCTCAGCCAGGTTTCCAGGACCTTCACCTTGTTCAGCTGGTTTGATTTGTGTCTCATCCTATAAAATCATAGTTTGTAAGAGTATGATTGGTATCAACAATAGTCAATTCCCTAGGCATGTTCTCTTCAGTTTAAACGTCTTCAAGAAACATACCTCTAGCATGGTCTCATCAAGAGTGAGAGGGTGACTTGAAGGAACTTCAACAGCATTGAAGTTATCAACAGATTTAAGGCTCCCAATATATGAAGATTCACTGTTGTAAACTTCATCAATGTTAAACTCTTTGGAAAACTCAGAAACTATATTGGCCTCTGAAGGTTCCCCTTGTTCCCTATTTGGGGGCGTAGTATAATATATAATTTTACCTGAAACATATAAGTGGAAATTTCTCTTAATTTGGTAAAGCATCGAGTATTTCCTCATTTTTAACATCAAAAGAAACAAGTTTCAGTTTCTCTGTATATGATTTAGCAAACTCCATGTATGCATACCTTCATTCCAATCATGAAGAACGATTCTTGCAGCAGCATTAATGTCAACTATTCCACCCTTCTTGAGCTTGCCCCTAACTGTAGCTACCTTCAGTAGAAAGTCATCAACATCGCCTAATTTGAAACTTCCAATCTTGTAATGAGTTACCAGCTGCTCAGGAGGGCAGAGCTTAAGAATTTCCATCACTGCATTGTCCAAGTTAAAAGAAAGACTTTCAATTTAATCATGGAAACAAGAGTCAATAGCCAGAAATTTTGGATTCAACATAAAGATTTTCCATTAATACAATAAATTTTGGTGCAAACTCAGTATTTTAGAATTGACTTTGATAAAACAAACTCTAATTTATATCTAGAAAAAGTAAAACACAAGCAATAGCACTTTTATCAGGATTCTAGAGTCTAGAGGAAGGACATAAGTTGTTGAAATTTGAATTTATAAATGAAAAATAACTCTAATTGAGAGGTGGATAGGATAAGAGATTCACCAAAACAGATATTAAGCCAATAGCATCTCCGCTAAAAAACAGCCAAGAGCAAAACACTAAAGAAAGCAACATAACAAGTTTAAGGACAAGGTAACACCTGATATGAAGACATTCTGGTCAAAAAATGCAACAAAGAATAGCAAAAACTGCATACTACTGTAATGTGTTTCTTCAATGTCGCAAGCTCATTTTCTTTACTATTTTTTTTCACATTGTACTCTTATGAAGGTACTACCATCCATCTTGAATTGCACTATAAAGAACTAAATAACTGGACAATAAGGGAAAAAGGCATATACCTGGGCTAATTGGATTGTCTAACTTCTCAATTCTCTTGCAATTTTTTAAAACCAGGGATGCATCATTATCTTGAGACTTCAGCATAACAACACCAGGGCAATCCAGCAACTTAACATTTTTGTCCAAATGAACCTCTTGCATTGATCTTGTTAACCCAGGAGTAGAACCAACATTGACAACATGGGACCTCTTTAAGCTATTAATAAGACTACTCTTACCAACATTGGGCAAGCCAATCAATCCCACAGTGATCGACTTCTTGATCTATCAATACAAGGAAGCAAAATAAATAAAGACTGACAATCTAAAATCAAAATTAAAGAAATAACAAAATAAATGGATAAGCAACAAATATCACACAATGACAAGACTATAAGAGAAACCATAGTTATCAATCCCGGATAGCGGAATGGAGCGGCCTCCCTCAAAAGTGGAATAGTGGGAAAGCGGATAGCGGGATGACCGCTATTCTAATGTTTTTATATATGTATTAAAAAATTTATAATATAAATATATAAGCTGAAAAAGAGAAATATAACTAAAAATTCATGCACTAAATACTAATTATCATTAACAATAAAAAACTAAAGTGCCAGAGACCCAACAAAAAACCGTCACTTCATATGGTGTGCATAATAGAAAAAAGTAGATGAAATATGGTGTGCAAATATATATATATATATATATATAAATACTTTATAGACATTAATAAGCAGACTTTGTTGTTTGGTTTGGTCACAGTCAGAGCAAGAGCGAGTGAAGACCAGGTTTGCACGGGTTTGGCGTCTTGAAGCAGTTGATCTCAAAGTGCAAGAGATCCGTGACCCCACCTGCCGGAAACGCCTCTGGCTCGGAACCTTCAACACGGCGAAGGAAGCCGCAACGAAGTACGACAGAGCCGCCATCAAACTCAAGGGCCCCAACGTCGTTACCATCTTCCCCCTCGCGCAGGAGGCTACGGCGCAGTCTCCACCGCTTGCCTTGGACAACCTTAGCTCCGATGGCGGCCTTGACGGGAGAAGGAGAAGAAAGAAAGAGTAAGAAACAAAAACAGAAAAAAAAAATGTCGACCTCGGCGGAGAAGGAGAAGAAAGAGCCGCCAGAGAAGAACGTCGGAGACTGAGACGACTCCAGACAAGGCCGCCGGAGATGGAAGAGCCGCTGGCCGGAGCAGGTTGAATCGTCGGAGCAAGGAAGTGGAGAACAAAGGTCGCACGAGAAGTAAGTGCGCCCTTTAATGGCTAAACAGTTAGGGCATTTCCGACCTTTCCGTCGCACACGGAATCGCGGCCACAACAACCGCTCCGCCACCCCCCCTGTCATGGGGGGCAACAACCGCTACACTTAAACGCACTACTCCTCTACCCACTGTAGCGGCACATAACCGCTCCGCTCCACTGCAATCGCAGCCGCGACGCCCGCTATCGATAACTATGAGAGAAACTACATGAATTAGAGGGGGGTATTCATGTTCCAAAACATGTCTGTTACCTCATGACTTCTTGAGTAATTTTTCAACAATTTGATGAGAGTATCAGCACCAAGACAATCACTTAAGTTTGATCTTTGTTGTTGTGTGCTGCACTTGAAGGCCACAGTAGGTAATTCTTCTCTAAGGTACTTGAGCCACTTCTCTAAAGCTTCTTTAGGCACAAGATCTATTTTAAGAGCCCAACGATTAGAGGAGTGCAAAAATAAATATTCCAAAATGTAGAAAGGAAACAAAATGAAATGTGATCAGTAAGCTACCAATTTTATTTAAAAGCAAGACAAGACGTTTATCAGGTCCCGATTTCATCACCATCTTTTCTATATCAACACAGCGAGTTCCCAAGGGATCCCGGGCATCAAGCACCTCCAGTAAGACATCAGAGGCTTCAATGACCTTAACCAAATCTTTGTAAAAGGCCCTATCTGAGCTATCTATGGAATAAAAAGAACAAAAAATTAACAAATATAAGGACAGAGGCAAATAAGCACTTAACATTAACAAAATTGTCAGCAAATTACAAATAAATACACACCTTTAGTCTTCCCAACAGTACTACCTTTTAGAGTATCCATTTCACTCAATTTGGAGTTATCTTCATCCTCTAGCAAGCCCAATTTCCTTTTCCGAGCCTGAAACATGCGTTGAACATAGTAAAGTTCCTAACTACAAGAAAATCAGAAATCATGACTGAAGCATAACACAGAAGCATTCTTGAATTCATGTCAGCCTTTTTTGTACACATCCACACCATCAATTTACCTGCAGGTTTAAATCTCATAGTTCTAATAAATTAATAAAAATAGATCTTCACCAACAATACAGCTGACAAATCATGACTTATGAGAAAACACGAAGGGTTCATATAATATAAGAAAATAAATATTACAAACATCCACACACTTTCTCTTCCACCTCATTTCTTCCTATCTCTTCTTTTTCCATCACATTACTTATTATCACATATATCACCCTCCCTCTACCTTCTCTCTTTTCTTCCTAATTCCCTTATCTTCCCAGCCCATTTTGGAGTGGATGTCAATCAGCACTGATAAGAATAAAGACATACAAACACTTCTATTTATCAATAATCAAACACCTCATTAACGCCTACCATGTATCTTTGTCTCACTCTTCCCATCACATCACATCACCCATCATTCCTACACTTCACTCTCTTTCTCTCTCTAGGTGTCAGTTAGAACCCAAGTTCCCATGAATTTCTTTTTTGAGTAAATAATCAATTAGGTCCTCGAAAGTGTGAGGTGTTGTCACTTTAGACCCTCAGTAATAAAAATTAAAAATTAAAAAAAAAAAAAGTTCCTGAAAGTGCAATCCGTCACTCCTTTTGGTCCATGATTCAAAATTTTATATGACTTTACACTTTCAGCAACCAATATGGCGGTTTACCCATTAATTTCCATAAGAACAAGGTCCATCACTATCAAATTTCTACTACTTATTTTTCATTTATTTCACTGTCTATCTTATCATAAAATAGCACAAATCAAAACATATTATGTGTGGGAATTAAAAAATACATGGAACGGTGTGTTCAATGAAGGAAAGAACAAAAATTACCCTTTCCTTGCGTTCGGCTTTCTTTTGCTCCAATTCCTCAATAGCCTTCGCCCTTCGCGTCTCGAGGGCCTTGAGTTCCTGCTCCTTGAAGGGCCAATCGTTGGGAATACCAGGATCTTTCTCAGCCTTCTTCTTCCCACTCAATCGAAGCTTCTTCGCTTCCTTCGTTTTCTTCCTGTTGTGTTCCCTCACCTTCCTTATGACCTTGTACTTCTTCTTCAGCGAAACCCTCTTGCTCTTACTCTCTGCAACACAACAATTTCGTCACAAAAAAAAAAAATTAATTTATAAAAAAAGCATTAATATTATACAACGATGGTGGTGAAGAGTTCGAAAAAGTGTTTTCTTACTCTTGCTCTTCTTCACCATCTTGTCGTCACGAAAAGGGAAAGGAAAGAGAGAACGGAGAGTGACGGCGGAGAGAAGAAGAGTGTTTGTTGCTGAGGTTTTTGACGCTGAGGCCCAACGTATACGAATTTAGGGTTTTAAGTAGTTTGGTACGGGACCTGTGGGTTTTTGTTTTTTATAATGAACTATGGGGTTTATTGATATTTAGGATATCTAAAATATAAAATATTGTAATATAATTTATAAATAGATGGTTTAGTATAAAGTTTTAACAATACATACACGTATGATTTCTTTAAAATAAACTACACGTATTATTAGTTTAAATAAAATTTAAAGAAAATACTAATTTTTTAGGTTATAAAGTTGCATAAAGGAGTATATTTTAAATCTTTAGAATATTTTTTAGATTTAAAAAGATTATTATCTTATTTTTATGAAGTTATCTAGGATTAAAGATATATTCTATAAATTATATATTTATTTTCTCTTTTAAGCTTATGATATTAGGTTTATATATAGAAATTTTTAAGATGAGAAGAAATTATTCTAAAAAAAATGAGAAAAATTATCATCGTGAATAAGGGATCGTCATCTTAAATGAAAAAAGGGCCATGTAGAGAGAAAGTTTGTAAGTTTAGTATGTTTGTTTTAAAAAGGCAAAAATTTGTTTTGAGGAGATAGTAGGGATAAAGGTTCAAACCACAGTAAATAATTTGACTTTGTAGATGTGGTGATGAAGGTTCAAATGCGTTAACAAAATAAACATATGATGTTTTTTCAATTTGTTTATGGTGTTGTCTCTTATTTTTAGTTTTGTTATTTTTTAGTAATAAAAATACATTAAGTAGGAGAACAATTATTATTAATTAACAAATATTCTCACCAAATGATTAATATGTTAAAATTAAGGTTGAGTCGTCTGATATATTCTATAAGCCTAAAATAAGTTTCTCTAAAGAGTTATTTTCACATATCCCTTTCATAAAATTCATACTATCAAATAAGCTACTTCAAATTCAAGAATTTTTTGTGTAAATATTGTTTGGCTTAATTTCTCTTTTTAAGCGGGTCAAACAAACTTTTCATAGTTGATAGTTGAAATATGAAAAATTAATTCATTTAGTCATAAGAGTTTTGGTAAAATTATTTATTGACATAATTGAAAGATGAAAAAAATAACAAAAATAGAAATATTTATGTGACATTTTTATATAAATTTTAATTTTATTTATTCAAAAATATATTTTGTAGTATTTATAATTTTAGTTGTTAATTAATTGTAAACACTTGTAATTTTTTTATTTATAGATTAATTATATTTTTTACTTTTAATTATTAAATTCATTACATATTATGTCTTTTACTATTCATTTTATTCTATATCCTAAAATATTTAAATCAAATTTAAAATAAAGTAAAAGTAACATACTTTTAAGTAGAGCACACACTTTTATTAAGTTAAAAGCATCTTGAAGTATAATATAAAAATAATGTGAATAGAGTAATGGTTAAAATAAATAACTTAATATCAAAACAATTAAAAAAATCTATCATCTAAAAATATCAATATCTTGAAGAATAAGCTGCAAAAATAAAAGAAATATTATAAATAGTCAAATAA
>PYAF01000970.1:699464-719583 GCA_007407185.1 Glycine tomentella | reverse complement strand
GTAAAAATAATAAAATTCTGTCCTATTTTTAAAAAATGTAAGAATAATAAAATCCTACCTTATGAGTGGAAGAATAAAGAAAAAATATAATAAAGTCTTACATTATATAGAAAATATTATCAATAAAATTTAATAAATATTCAATGACAAAAAAGAATATATATGAAAACTTAGAAGCTAGAAGCTAGTATTTAAAAAAATACAATTCATAATAATATTACCAAAAACACTAGAAGTTAAAAAAAGTAATTTGTTTACCAAACAATTAAATAAGTCTTCCATTTAGTAAAAACATTAAAAGATATATGAAATGTCTTGTCAAATATAGGGTATCTTAAATTTAAAAATTATATTCAAATTGAGATTCACTAATGTTACAATAATTTTAAAAATTAATTTATACAAAGAAATATATTAATTGATACTTATTGGAGGAAAATGGAGTGGAGGGAAGCATCTATATTCTATACATTATCTATCTATAAAGAAAGCTAGAAACTTTGTCAGTCATTAGATCGAAATTTTATTTTGACAACAGTTGTGGATTGATTCAATAAATATCTAGCATATCATACTTTAACATTTGTGAGTTGTTAGATTGAAATTCTAATTTGACAATAGCTAATTATTTTATTCAATAAATGTCTAGCATATTTGAACATTTGCAAACCATTAGATCAATATTTTTATTTCATAATAGTCATTAATTTAAACTGCTAAAAATTTGTTGTGAAAAAACTACTTAAACATTTTAGAACCATTAAGTGATAATAAATTCGATGTTGGAAAAAAAAGAGGGAAAAAAGTTTTCTTACTTTTGCTTTTAATCATCTTGTGTTCTTTGTTATTGTGTTTTTCTTTGCGACATACATTTTTTATTTTATAAAGAAAAAAAACATATTTTATTTATTGTTTAACATAGAGAACTGCTGCTCCTTACTTAGTAGAGCCAATATTCTCTCCAAGCTAGTTGTGGTTGATTCCACCACCCTATTTGAACTTCGAAGAGTTCGTTGGTAACAAATATGATGATGTGATTCACTGTGCAGTGGGCATTCCTTGGTCCACCTTTGAGCCTAACTTGACCATGAATGGAAAGGTTATAGACATTACTCCAAGCTTTGCTTCAACGTTGAAATTTGCTCTGAAGAAACTTCCCTTCTCCAAAAAGCAACTTGTGCCTTTGGTTGCATTTCCTAAGGGAAAGGACCTCCAATATGTCATTGATTTAATCAAGGTAGGAAAGCTTAAAACAGTTGTAGACTCCAAATATCCTCTAACCAAGGCTCAAGATGCCTGGACTATGTATTGATGGTCATGCAACAGGGAAGATAATCATTGAGTTCTAGATATGCATAATGATGCTCCTCCAAAAGTTGAATATGCTAGACTATATGAATTGATTCAGGAATACCTTGCAGTGTTAATTTGGTATGACATGAGTCACATCATCAGTTGTGTCCCTAGATACTGTATCAATTGTATCGGGACAAACTAATATTATGTACTGTGGTAATGTCACAAATGATGATTACACATGTATATTGTTGAAACTCTAATTTAGACGTGACTTTTGGAAATGATGCACTAATTTGATTTTAGTTAGGCTGAGCGTTTATAAAAATAATTCAAGAGATGTACAACTAAGCCAGTGAATTTAAAATTGTTTTCTATCATCGATATTTTTTATTACATAATAAATTAGCGAATTTTTGTGTTTTGTTTTTAATAACACTACTAGAAAAATGAGTTTTAACGTCGTTGAGTTAACATCGATTTTCTCCAAAACAGATGTTAACGAAAATGCAGTGGCAATTTCGTAATTAACAGGACCTAGTTAAAAAAACTAATGTTAACATCGGTTTTTAAGAAAATCAATGTTAACATGAACACATTAACATCGGTAACATCGATTTTTAAGAAAATCGATGTTAACAGGAACATGTTAACATTGATTTTTAAGGTTTTTAGGAAAACCACAGTTATTCAGGAGATAGTCAACATCGATTTTTAATTGAAAACTGATGTTGTTGTTGTTATTATAAAAGCCCCAAATTAAACGCCCTTCACTCTCACGCCTATCTCTCACTCTCACCTTTCATTGCTCGTTCTCTCACACTTTTGTTGCTACCTTAGGTTACTCCCACTATTCGTTCTCGATGGTGTCGCTCACAACACTTTCACTCTCACTGCTTGTTCTTGGTGGTGTCGCTCACGACACTTCCACTCTCGACAACTCCCAAAGGTTAGCGTTCCTCCTCTCGTTTATGTCCTATGATTCTTCTTGTTCTTGTGGTTTTTCCCCTAAAGAAATTAAAACTTTTGTGGCTTCTTAGTATGATTTTCTGTTTTTGTTCTACTTACAAAGATTACAAGTCATTTCAATCCTACCTTTAAGCTTTCTAGGACCATTTGCAAAAGTCTCCCACTTGCCCACCATTACAGGACCCTAAAAACGTAATCATTCGATAAAGTCGATTTTTTATCAAAACCTTTACGGCTTTGCTTTAAGTTTATTTTAATTGTATCAAATTTTATTTCATTTTTTGTATGGTTCATATTGATATTGAGATATTTGAACAATACATATTTTAATTCATATGAATCTAGTTTTAATATGGAGTTGTGCAATGGAAATGCGTCCTTAAGAAGAACATCGACACTGACACGAGAACATGCTCTGTTTGTACATTATAGATGATGATGAAAATCAACACTGCAAATGTAGTAGGTTATGCACAATTTTATTATAAGAAAAAATGCTTTCTGGTTTGACTCTGGTGACTTGATACAGAGTGTGGTGCAGCTTGTGTTACAATTTCAATTAACAGAACATTTTAAAACATTGAAATTGCTTATGATATTTTCTCAATTCTTTAGGTTATGTTGGTTTGACTCTGCATGGTCGTAGTACAGACATCATGAGCATATGTTGTATAATATATTTTCTTGTCTCTCATAGTACCCCACTCATATGGGCTTTAAATAGTTTATACATGTATTTCTTGTTATCTTTGAACAATAAAATGATTAATATACCTTACTGATAATTTAGTAACCTATTTAATTGAATTTCTTACTTATTATAGTTTATGGTAATGGACCTGGCTTTAATTTCCTACATACATTTTAAGAGTCTCTTCCTCGTTGCTTAAGAGTCTATTGTTTTGGGTCTGTCTCAAACTTAATAAGGTCCCAATTACATGGCTTAATCCATCAAGGTATAACTTCACTCTTATCTTGCCTCCCTTCGTACTATGGCTGATTGAGATTCGCCTTATAAGACATTTTGTTTTGTGATTGGCACGTCTTACAACACATATTGGTCAATGGGCATGTATCACAGACATCAAGCTTTCTCCCTCTTTTAGGAACAAATTCATCAACGCAATTTATAGAATTGTCCCTTGACATAGGATGGACAATTCTTCTATGCTTAGAAAACAACAGATAGGCTGCTAATGCTCAAAACAAATGTCCCATAATTTCTTTATTATAAATAGTTAAATACTCTAAGCATGTACATCCCCCAATATGCTCTATTGACTATAATGTTACAACTTTAATGGACCTATTATTCACTTGAGTATTGGAGTGCTCGTAGGTCTCCACTACTACATTTGTCCAACCATAATAACCATTCAAGTAACTGTCCAAAACCATTGAAGCTCCATTCGACTTCATATATAATTTCAAGA
This sequence comes from Glycine tomentella, assembly GCA_007407185.1. NCBI lineage: Eukaryota > Viridiplantae > Streptophyta > Magnoliopsida > Fabales > Fabaceae > Glycine > Glycine tomentella. The sequence goes on along the minus strand of PYAF01000970.1, from coordinate 715,885 downwards.
TTACTTCATAGAAAATCAATGTATTGTTGGGAAAGATCCTTACTGAAGACCATCTTTTAATTAATTAATGCTAAATTTACCAATTTGAGTAAAAAAAAATGGCAAATTGGTTTAGTGTTTGGTCTAAATAAACTATAAAAAGTTTTATTTTTATTTTTCATTATCAAAATTAGGGAGCATTCTGAATAATATTTTATTTAAATTGTGTGTCTCGTCTTTGAATATAACATGTTCAATGTTCAACATCATTTCTATGCAGTTGTCCTTTGCCTCTTTACATCGTCATCACGAGATTCATTGTTGGAGATTGTTAGTGACCATCATCTCAGGTACTTACGAATGTCTTTCATAATTTTTTTAGGTTCTATATGTAAAGTGTGCTTTTGTAACTTGTATTATGTGATTAATGACTATTGGTCTATATAAAATTCATGTTTATTATGAGTAAACCTCAGTTTCCTGTTCAAGATTTAATACAATGATTCTTTCAGATAGTTTGGATTAATCGTTGTATTGATTCTTGAATTGTTCATTTAGACAGTTTGGGAAGAGTCATTTTTTTTATAGTAGATTCATATGTATAGGTTGAGTTTCTTTTGTTAAATTTGATGAAATTTTGGTACAATGCATTTCACTTTGTTCTCTGGGTTCATAATTGATTGTGGTGGAAATCATCTCACCGCTTTCATGTCGTGTACTTGGAGATCAATGCAAAATGCTGCCGAAATTTCGTCAAATTTAAGAAAAGAGACATAACCTTTACATATGAATGTACTGTAAAAAAATATCTTCTTGAATGAGATAGGGCCACTCTTTTAATGAAAAAGTGAGATTTTCATGCATGGAATAACTTTGTGAGTATCACAGAGTTGTTAATTAGATGGATCAAAGTTGGATGAATGCAAGTCGCATGACGACTGAGTATGAGGAAGGCGTTGAACAATTTTTAGATTTTGCCTCTGAAAGAAGTCGACCGGATGAGGATGGTAGATTTTTTTATCCTTGTATAAATTGTTTGAATGAGAGACGACAAGTACTAGACAACAGGGAACATCTTCTGTGTGATGGGATTAAGAAGAATTATACGACATGGATATGGCATGGCGAATTGACAGACATGCAGAGGGGGTCCCAAATTGAACCGCTTGGTGTAGATATGCGAGATTGATTAGAGGATATGATTCGTGATCTCGGACAAGAATATTTTCAGCAAGCACATGCCCCTATGTATGCAACATTGAAAAGTAATTCGAATAAGCCGTTGTATCCGGGGTTCAAGAAGTCTTTGATGTTATTGTCAGCGGTGTTAAGTTTGGCTAATGTGAAGGCCAGATATGAGTGGAGTGACAAAAACTTCAGTTCACTGCTTTAGATAGTTCAAGACATGTTTTTCGATGAAAACACATTTCCAATAAGTTACTATCATGCGAAGAAGATATTGTGTCTGATGGGTATGGAGTATTAGAAATTTCATGCCTACCCTAATGATTGCATATTGTACAGAAATGAATTTGAAGAAATGCATAAATGCCCCAGGTGTGGGGTATCACGGTTCAAAGTGAAGGACGATGACAACTGTAGCAGTGATGAAAGCACAAAGAAAGGCCCCCAGCGAAGGTGTTGTGGTATCTTCCGATTATTCCAAGGCTTAAGCGTCTATTTACTAACAAAGATGATACAAAAAACCTTACATGGCATGCAAATGGGAGAAACTGTGATGGAATGCTCCACCATCCGGTTGATTCCTCGCAGTGGAAGAAGATTAATCGTTTGTATCTGGAATTCGGCGAAGAGCCAAGAAATCTTAGGCTTGCACTTGTAAGTGATGAAATGAATCCCTATGACAGGTTAAGTACTCAACACAGTTTGTGGCCTGTTTTGCTAGTCATTTACAGCTTGCCTCCTTGTTTGTGTATGAAGCGAAAATACATGATGTTGTGTGTGATGATATCGGCCCAAGACAGCCAGGAAATGACATTGATGTTTATCTTAGTCCTTTGATTGAATACTTGACAAACTTATGGGACGAGGGGGTTGCCATGTTTGATGGGTATCGAAAAGAGACATTCAAGTTGCATGCAATGCTATTTTGTACCATTAATGATTTTCCAGTGTATGGTACTTTGAGTGGATACAGTGTTAAGGGCCATAAGTCGTTGGTATGTGGCCCCTGCATTTTTTAGGCTAAAAGGCATGACTTTGTAGCAATAGTTGGCATCTTCAGTGATGAATGTCATTTTTTCTTCATCTGGGAAGTGCATCCTGATCTGGTTGTACTCAGAGTATGCATCCAGGAAACTCAGGACTTGGAATGTGGATGCACCATCGACCAGTCTGTCAATGCTGGGAAACAGGTATGCGTCCTTTGGGCATGCCTTGTTGAAATCGGCGAAATCTGCGCACATGTGCCACTTGCAACTGACCTTTTAACCATGACAACATTGGCAATCCAAGTAGAATACCTGACTTCTCTGATGAAATTGGCTTTGAGCGATTTATCGACCTCTTCCTTCACCGCCTTTCGTCTTTCTTCTCCCATTTTTCGTTTCTTTTGAGCTATTGGCTTATCTTGTGGACATATTGCCAGCTTGTGGCATATGACACTAGAATCAATACTTGGCATATCAGATGGTTGCCAAGCGAATAGGTCTGCATTCTTGCGAAGAATGTCAACTATGTGCCTGTGTTCATGACCAGTAAGGTCTTTGCTAAGATGTGTACATTGCCCGGGTTTATATCCGAGCTGTAGTTTGACAAGTTCTTCAATTGGCTTAGGTCCTTTGTCAAAGTTGTCATTTCGTGGATCCACATCGAAGGTGTTATCATGGTGAGCTGTATAGATAGTCAAGATGTAGGGGGTGGATCCTTTATCTATGCTCATTACCTGACTAGTACCTCACGAAGTGGAACTGTGTCTACCTGGCTCCCTGCTGGGAGGATATGGTGCCACTTTCAAACTTTCTGCGTAGCACTGTCAGGCTTGCTTCTGGTATGCTTTAATGGTGACAATCTCTCCTGTCATAGTGGGAAACTTTATTTTCAAATGAGATGTAGAGACGATGACCCCAAGCTCATTCAAAGTTTTTCTGCCGGTTAAGGCAAGGTAGGCAGTGTTAGCGTCTACGGTCAAGTATTTGAGGGTGAAACTTCTAGAAAATTTTCCTTGTCCGAAGGTAGTCATAAGGTCTACATACTCCCGAGTATCTACCCTGTCTCCTGCAAAGCCCAGGAGGGGTCCAGGGTGAGACTGAATCATGTTAGGTGAAATCTCCAGCTTCTAAAATGTTCTCCAATACAAAATGTCAGCAGAATTGCCTTGATAGATTAGAACCTTCGAGACTTTGATATTGATGATTATGGGGAAAACCACCATTGGGTGATTCTGATTGACATGATTAATCCCTGCAAAGTCAGCATCTGTGAAAGTAATAGGAGGGAGACTCCATGGTGAGGGAACATCGATACAGTTAATGTCAATGTCCCGTATGGCATGCAAGTGTCTCTTTCAAGACTGGTTTAATGAACCTCTGTAGGAGTTTGATGTTCTCAAAGAGAGCATTACAGGGTCAATGGCTGCTACATGATCCATGGCTGCAGAACTTGCAGAGAAGCTCAAGACTTCACTTGAAGAGTCTCTGAAACAGGTGCCACAACTATTTGAGGAATTCTCAAATATGATGCAAGAGATGGTGAAAGAATTGTGGGACAACTACAAGGGTGTTGTGGGATATGTTAAAGAGAATATTGCTTGAGTTTAATTCGTGGCCCTATGATTTGATATTATTTTCATCTAGCTATAGGAACAATGACATCAGGGAACTTTGCTAGCTAATTTGAATATACATATCTTTTGTTTCATATGTTGTAATTTTTAATCTCTTGTTTTCGTTTGGCTTAGTGCCTTTTCTTTGCAGTTGGACTTAATGACCTTTGCGTTCAATCAAGGCCTTTGTAATAGTAGGTGTGTACTGATTTTTCTTTTTTAAATAGTTATCTTTCGTATTGGCCTTCTAAGCAGGCATGGCAGCGGAATTCGACCCCGCGGGGACCGATCCGAACCCGCCCCGATTTTGACGGAGAAAAGCCGCGTTGACTGGGTTCGGGTTTTCCCCATTAAGAAAAAGCGAGGGCGGGGACGAGTATGAGATTACTGGTATCTGCCCCGCACCCGAACCTGAACCCGCCCTACCATGCTTACATTTACAAAAATACCCTTATATATAAGGAGAAAAAAATGAACCCTAAGTCCTTAACCCTCACCCTCACTCATTTCTCAGTTCTCACGCTCGACAGCTGGGACGCTCACTCACGGAAGCTTCTCTCACACTCACGGCACTGGACGACATTCACGGCTAGGGTAGCAGGTAACCATTGTTATTTATCTTCCTGCATTTTTTTGGGTCCCATTTCTTCCCGAATCTTTCACCTCCAATCTCTTCACTTCCCTACGCAGAACCGTAGCATCTTCCTCTAATTCAAAGCTCTTCTGAGGCTTAACTATCGTTCGCATCTTCCACTGACTGAAATTAAATAGAGCCTGCACGCGTCGTTGGCCCTGCAAAATAGTTTCTGGTACATAGCTTCTGGTTTGCGGGTTCTTAAACTCTCACTTGCTGGTTTTTTCGGTTTATGTTCAGTGGGTTTATTGTTTACTTAGCACAGGTCTTTGTTGTTGTTGGTTACAGTAGTATATAGGTTTTTTTTGGTTTCGATATAGCCTTTCTCATAGGTTTCCCATATGGAGCTTATTGTATATATTTGTCCCTTTGAAGCCAACTCTGCTTCTGTTTTGATTTTTTCAGTCTGAAAGTGAACGATTGCTGCTCTCTTTTGAACCTTTTGGTGTTGCCATTGAAAGAATTGGTAGCTGAGAAGTAAGCATTTAACAGGTAACTTCATCATCACATTGTTTTTAATGATTATTTTAGATTTGTAGTTTTTGTGTGGTGATTGGGTTGTCTGACTGTAAAACTTGTGTATTTTGAGTTTTATGTAGGATGTAAAACTTGTGTCATTTTTTATACTTGAAATTATTAAGTTAGTTATATTCATTCACAGAATCTCAGTCTAAGTTTACTTAAATTTAGTGTGCTTTTAAGACTAATCTAGGCTGAAAGTATAGCTTCTAATCTTTGCTTTGGGTTGCATCTCTTTGAGCTGCACCAATATATATATAAAATTAATATCAATTATCAAGAGTGTCATTGGAATTAAGGGCATTATTGTGTGCATTAGGCTGATTTAGCCATTTACGTTACGTGCCCTGTTGCACCTGATTTAGCCAATTGTTCCTTCCCATCAATTTTTTTTATCTAGTTTCATCTCATATACATAAAAATATTATGCCAAAATACTCTTTTTCTCGTCAATTCTCACAATATTCCCTCTGAGATTTGAATTATTTAGTTCATTGTTTAAGACAGGTCTCATATTAGGAGAAAGTTATATCAATTCATTGTGCTCCATACATGATAAAAGATAACATTATGGGTAAGAGTTTGTGGTATAACAGATGACGTGATGTTTTGAACAATACGGTTGCGAACTAGCAAAGCATATGAATTAAATTTTTGTAAACTATTTGTAGAAGTAAAAGGCATACTGAAGCTTCTGTGAGTGAGCAACTATTTGTAGAAGTAAAATATACAAGTTTAAGCTAAAAGGAATAAATTAGTATACAAGCCAACCTTTGTTGTTGAAAACTCTAAGCCCAATGCAAAGAGCAAAAAGATGACACCAAATTGAGCAACTGTCTCAACCTGCAAGGAATGAACACAATAAGTGAGATTACTAGGAGCTAAAATAGATTACATTTAAATGATCACTTCATTTCAATATGTCATATAGAAAGAGATTATCCATGACATCATGATCTCATTCACACAAATAGTTTTATTTCTGGAAATAACATGGCTAGGTAAAAAGAAAGGGAAAAGAATCATTAGAGTACATAATAAAAGAACTATAAGGGTAACATACTTGGACCATTTCACTAACAAAACTCAAACCTGCAGGTCCAATAATAAAAGAACTATAGGTAACATATTTTTCTGATATCAATATGAAAATATGGCATAAAAAAAGGATAAGCTAACTAACTAGTTAGTAGTTGCAGCCACTCATACATGAAAGAAAAAAAGGATAGAAACAGTAAGTAAACCTCAAGTCTAATTGAAGAACTGGATACTTTGACTTGGGATTGGAATTTGGAAATGATAAAGACATTGTCCTGAAGTTGAAACAATTAGAAAAATATAAAAAAATTAAATTCACATCTGAGAAGAGTGGTTTCATGCATATTGTGATGATGTGGTAGTAAGTGGTAACATAATTGTTTTTTTTTTTTCTTTCGAAAGGCAAATGAAGTGGTAACAGAATATTATTGCACTGTGTTTGAAAGACCTAAACTTCAAGAGCCTGATATTATAATTGCCTGATTGGAGAGTGCTAGGTGATAGAGTGACTCTAACTTCAAGAGCCTGATATTATAACTTCAAGAGTCTTGTTGTAAAGCTTTTATAAAACTGTTTTCTGGTTGTATTTACCTACTCTAAGTAGGCTATAGCCTTTCTTCTACCTTTATAAATATGTTGAGCAACAACTCAGTACTTCAACAATGTAGTCCATCACTTTAACAGTAAATAAATCATATTGAATGTTGATCAAATACGTTGTTGTTGAATTGTCTAGAGTTTTTTTTCACTTGATGGTAAAAGAAATGGTTTTAATATTATATATTGCAATGATAATAATTAAAAAAGTATTTGAGGTGTAAATTTTAAAAAATATAATGTTATAATAATAATTTTTTATTTTTATCTTAACAAATATCCTGTAAGTGGCATTCTCTTTCAATTAGTAAAACAATTATTGATAAACAAAATATACTATAGTGGTAAAGTTGGTCATTGACAGTGCAAATATGTGATTGATAATATAATTTTCATTTTGAATTTATTTATGTTTTTATGGAAAATGAAGTTTTTGTATATGCAATGTTCAAGGAAATATTGGCATGTCTTATTCAAAAGAGAATTGATTATCAATTTAGAAAAACAATTTGAACTAAAATGTGTGAAATAAAGAAGTTTGAGTTGACTTCTTTAAAGAAGGCCACACAAGGGTTGATTGGGGAAACAAAAATGTTATAATTGAGTTTATATGTACAAGAAGGAGTGCTTGTAGATGCACATTTAAAATGAATATGGGTAAATATGTTTGTTATTTTGTATCACAACAGAGATCGCTTAATTAATTAAGATCCACTAGGAAACATTTAAATTAATTAAATTAAATTATAACAATTTTCTTGTTCACATTTTTACGAGAATATTTGTTACGGTGAGAAACGAGAATAATAGATTTAGATCATTTAACTATATAGATGGTGAAGATTAAAAGAAAAATGTACATAAATTATTTAAGCAATCATATATTAACTAACTCATAATTTTGGCCATCCATATATGATTAAATAGCCTAAATTTATTACCTCACGACCTTTTTTTTTTTTTTTGTTAATACTTGACCTAAGATTTTGAATATAAGGGCTCCTGAATGAGACTTGTTAGTTTTATCTTAATTTTTTTTAGTAATCCTGCCATCATACATTTTAGTTGTTAGATTTAATTCAAGGATAAAAGCTTCATCTAATGCCATTACATGTGTTTCATCTTGATGGCTCACAACCTTTCAGTTTCCAGCTTCAAGCAGTGGTTTAGCACAGAGATTAATATCTCCTTGTTGTCAGGTTAGTATGGTTAAATTGCATAATATCCTTTTTCAATAAGTATACAATCTTTAAATAGTTCCTGCTTCCTAGAATTGTTTCTAATTTATTCTACCATTTATACATGATATACTAAGATTATAAGACATTCTAATTTATATATGTATATATTTTATTCTAGGTAGAATCTTATGATCTATGTTAAGGTCTCTCATTTTGCCTGTATAACTCTACTGTTTAGGATCTTATCAATACTTCATTCCTCCAGCCACCCCCCACCCATCTCTTTCTCGTGGTCTTTTTCACGGTTTACTTAGCTGTGCATTATCCTCTGATTAGGTTTGTATGTTTTTGTCTTGGTACATAATTAATGCTTCAATTTCATATCAGAGTTGCCTAAATTTAAATTATATCTTAAGTGTGGCTGCAAATTTTTGGACTCCATGTCAAGTAATTGATTAGAGATATATAAAACATTTCATTTGTCCAATTTATAGATTTAGCCATATTTTTACTTATGTGTTTGTTTAGATCTCCTACTTCTGCATCATTACTACATAATTATTTATACTAATTAGTGTTTATTTTTTTTCTTTAGAAGGGAAAGTAATGGAAGATATTAATGTTTTTGTTTCTCCAGAAGGAATTTCTCCTATTCCTTCATCGATTCAATCAAATGATCAAACTCATTTAGCTTCAACAAACAATCAGTCTCAATTACCAATTGAGTCTGATCCTACTCCTCCACCTCATGAAGATGAAGTTAATGATATGGAGACATAAGGAGTATCCACTACCACGTCCACTAGGCTGAAAAGTAAGATTTGACAACATTTTCAAAAAATACAAGTCAATGGTTTGGACAAGGCTGAATGCAAGTATTGTAAGAAACTTCTTGGTGGAAAATCAAAAAATGGAACCAAGCATTTATGGCAACATAATGAGATTTGTGTTAAGTACAAGATTTTTATGAGAGGGATGAAGGGCCAAACATTTCTTACATCTAAGGTCATCCAAGGAAAGCAAGAGTTGGGTGCGGGAATTTATAATGCAGAATGTGCAAGGGGAGAGCTAGCAAATGCAATTATTATGCATGAGTATCCACTATCAATTATCGATCACATTGGCTTTAGGAGATACTCTGCTGCCCTCCAACCTGTGTTTCAGGTTCCTATTAGAAACACAATTAAGAAGGACATAATGAAAATCTATGAGAATGAACGAGCAACATCTTTGAAGTTGTTGGATAGTCTTGATGGAAGAGTGACTATCACATCAGACATGTGGACTTCAACCAATCAGAAGAGGGGGTACATGGCTATTACAGCTCATTACATTGATGGGTGTTGGAAGTTACAAAGTCAGATTTTGAGGTAATAAAATGATTTGAACTTTTTATATTTAGGCCTTTTATTTTATAAAATGATAAAATATGATTATATTATATTTTTTTTGCTATTTTTTATATTATATCTCTTTATTTATGTTAGGTTCATTTATGTTCCTGCTCCTCATACAAGTGATAGACTTTGCAATGTATTGACTGACTGTTTGATGGATTGGAATATTGACACAAAGTTGTCCACTATCACTCTAGATAATTGTACCACAAATGATGCTATGATTGATAAAATTAAGGATAAATTGCACTTAGGTAGTTTGCTTAGGGATGGGTCTTTACTTCACATGCGTTGTTGTGCACACATCCTTAATTTGATAGTAAAAGATGGGTTGGAAGTGATAAAAGTGTAGAAAACATTCGGGATAGTGTGACATATTGGACAATAACACCTAAGAGGAAGGAAAAATTTGAGGAAACAACTAAACAGTTGAGAATCCCTTATACTAAGAATTTGGCCTTAGATTGTCCAACTAGGTGGAACTCAACTTACAAAATGCTTGAAATTGCCATTGAATATGAGGATGTATTTTGTCGATTAAAGCAACAAGAGTGTCAATATACTTGTTTGCCAAGTACTTTATAATGGCAGTTTGCAAAGGATGTGTGTGGGAGATCGAAGTTGTTCAATACTATCACTGAACTATTTTCTTCTACTAAACATCCAACTGCTAATTTGTATTTTCCAAATATATGTGAGCTTAAGTTGGCAATCAAACAATGGATTACTTCTCCTAACCCAATGATTCAACAAATGGCACAAAATATGATGATAAAGTTTGATAAATATTGGGGTGTGATTCATAATGTGATGGGAGTTGCCACTGTTTTAGATCCCAGGTACAAGATGGAGTTGCTTGAGTATTATTATGAAAAATTGTATGAACATGACTCTTTTAATCAAGTGAGGTGCATTCAACAACTATGTTATGACTTAGTTTCTGATTACCAAATGAAAATGAACAAAGACTGTTTTGGTAGTAATGTTGGGGATGCTACTGGTAGTGAAGTTGTTGGTGATGCATTATCTGAGTATGATAGATTTATTATGAGGAAAAAAATGCTAGAAGTTCTTATGTTAAATCAGAGTTAGATCACTATTTAGAAGAAGATGTTTTACCAAGAGCAGTTGACTTTGATATTTTGATGTGGTGCAAAATTAATGGTGTCAAGTCTCCAACACTTCAAGCAATTGCTAAGGATATATTAGCTATTCTGGTATCTACCGTAGCTTCAGAATCCGCATTTAGCACCGGTGGTCAAATATTAAGCCCACATCATAGTCGCACCCGCCCCATTGCTATGCCTACTTTTAAGGAGATCAAATTCTTGAAAGTATTCATTCTTTTGAAATAATTGATTGCAAAACACTTCTTAAATCACACACACACACACATATATATATATATATATTTATTAAGAGAATAATTATTGATTTATTAAATATAATATATAATTAATTTTAGTACTATCATTAAACAATATTTTTAAATATCATATATTTATTTATTTTATAAATTTGATATGTGAATATTAGAAGTATGAGTTTTCATATAATTCTATGCACATTACAAGTATAATATTAAAAATCATTTATTTTAAATAGAAAAATTTAAATGTATATTAATTTAAAATATATAAATTAATAAATCTATTCAATAATAAATTATTTATTAAATTCTATCTTTAGTTGTTTTTTTTTTACCAATATATTGTTTGTGGGTTATTTTTACAATTTACTATATATATATAAGAATTCTTTATTTTTATTTATTATTGTTAATAAAATCATATTTTAAAGAAATCAAATGAAAATGCATAATAATATAATTTTAATAACATCAAAAATTTGTTATTTGTTAAGAATTGTTTTAATCTATCTAGTCATTTTTATTTTATTATATAATGTATTAAGTGGGTTTTATTTACTATGAATAATTAGACATAGATATAATGTAAGTTTCAAGATATCTTAAATATCTGGTAAACTAAGTCACATGTTTTTTTCCTTAAAATAAAAACACTTTAGACAATTTTTTTAGTTATTTTTTTATTTAATAAACTGTATTACTCAATGAGACATTTTATAGAAAATAAATTTCAAATGCATATTTATTATTAGCTATCGAAGAAAGCTGGATAATGAATTTCAATGATATTATAAACAAATATTTGATCATCTTATCTTATCTTATTAGATTTTATCAAACACTGCAAACAAATTACAAATTTATAATGCCTAGCTACATTTTTATCATCATCTTATTAGATTACAACCGCCAAGATTCCCTATATCTATATATAATTTTCCCGCTAAAATTTCTAATTTCAAACACAAGCTTGATTTTGAACATCCTTAAATTACTTACGTTGGTGATGAATGCCTTCATCTCTCTCCGTTTTTCACATTAATTCAGTTAAGGATTCTTTCATCTCCAATTTTCACAACAATTAGGCACTAATGGCAGAAACAGAACATCCTCGGAAAAAACTCATTATAAGGATTTACTTTCCACGTTCCGAAAAGCATGAGGCAGCCTCTAAGGTTTCTTACTCTTGCGGTGAAAACAGGAGTACCGTGACTTCTTCAAACCCACCATCTCACGGTACCAACACTCCAAACGATTCAAGAAGCGTGTCAAAAGTGTGTGAGATGAAGAATAAGAAGGGTTATTATGCGACTGCAACATGGGTTAACGCTGAAAACCCATCATCAGAATCTTCTGTCACTGATTCAAGAATTTTAAGAACCGGGTCTAAAGCGTGTGATTTGAAGAACAAGAAGGAGGGTGTGAGTGTAGAGTGCAAGAACAAAGATAAGAAGCGAAAGGTCGCTTACTCTCCACGTTCTGAAAATTCTGAAGCACCCTCTGATGAGAAGAGGAGGAAAATGAGTTCTTCAAACCCATTATCAGAAGATTCAAGAACTGTGTGTGTAGAGTGCAAAAAGAAGCGAATTTTGATGGACCGTTACAAGAAGATGCAGTGTTGGGCTATGTTGAAGCGTTTAATGGTAGGAAGAGATGCGTGGGCTTTAAAAAAGGATATTCTTGATCCCAAGGTTTTGTGCGTTCTTGATAAGTCTGAAGCCATAAGAAAGCCAAAGGGTTTGGAGGATATTGAGTCAAAGTTGAAGAATTGGGATTACTCCGAAGCTGATGAGTTTGTAGATGATGTGAAGCTTGTGTTGTCTTATGCTTTACAATATCCTCAAAGGAGTGAGGTTCACAGAACTGCAAGGAGGATCAGTGAGGGTTTTGAGATCAGTTGGAAAACTATGAAGGCCAAGTGGATGCGTGACGAACAAGATTTGCTAAGAGAAATGATGATGATGAAGTTGGCGGGAAAGAAAGAAGGCAAGTGAGGAGTTATCTCAGAAAAAGGTGCAATCTTTTGATTTGCTGATTCAAAATATCATAGGAATCGAGAAAGATGGTCTGTTTTATCAACCGTTCCAATTTAATTATCCTGTTTATTCACAAAAAGTCTCTATTGAATTTCTTGTAAGAAGTTTCTATTTCTATTTTGAGTAGTAAGGTTAATTACTACCCTCAAACTAAAGAATAAAGTTGTATATTTTACCATTTTTTATATTAAGTTTGTTGTATTCCTTATCTCTTTAATTGCTGTTCTTGACATGATTTTAATTACTATTGGTAATAAAGCAACACTAATTACAATCTATCAGTACACCTGGTTAATTGATTATCGAAAGAGGTTAATTAATATGTCTGAAATTATTCCAATTAATGACCGTGATTTGAGTTTCATTGTTAAAGAACAATTTGTTGAATCTAGCTCAACTCGTCTTTAGAAGATAAAGTAAGTAATTGTTGAACGGAAATTGTATTATAGTACAGAATGTATGCGTACAAGAAATGTAAAATTTGTAAGGTACAAAATATTGGTCACAATCGCGGTATAACCTATGCGACGCCACTTGTCTTCTTCCCATCCGCACGTCAGCCTTAGGCAAGTTTATTTCTCTTTCTCTCGCTCTCTACTTTCTACTTCACACTAAGACCCTCCACACCCACTTTCTCAACTGTGGATATGGGGAAGAAGTTCATGCATGCGGTTCAGTACGATAGCTACGGTGGAGGACCTGCTGGCTTAAAGGTTCTCTCTCTGATATATGGGTCTTTATAATATCTTCATGTCATTGCGTTTTATTAAGTTTTATATTTTGTTGAGTGATTACTGCCAGAAAAAGGTGTTGCAATGCCTTAACCCTTCTTCTTTCTGTTTTCAACTTTTGGGTGTGTGTGAAAGAGGGAACGACTTCATAATCATGGACACAACTATGACATATGGAGTCCATTGAAATCTAATAACCTACTTTGTTATCAAAATTTTACTGCAAATTTATATCATGTCCCTTTTTGTAGTTGGTAAGAATCTCGGATTTTTTATATGATGTGCCTGCCTCTACTAATTGATCAAATGCAGTAAGTTAATGATCGCTAATTTGGAAGAGAAAAGACATGCCCTTTTCCCCTCTTTCATAAAGTCCCCATCTTTATTAAGGATAAGAATAAACTTTTGTGATATAAACTACTAAATTGGATAAATCTTCAGTGGCACTTTTGCCCCTCGTCTATGAGATTCTTTCTCCGCGGATTTATCTTTAACTAGCATTGTATAAAATTTATCTGTATGGCCTTAATGTTATCTGAGAAAAAGTTCAATCTGATGTGGGAAATACATTTTATTTTAACTTCTGTGCTTAAAAGCTAGAAAGCACCAATGACAAAAAGTATTAGTAGATTAAGAATGCTGCTTATAATTTATACTTATTTCAGCATGTTGCAGTTCCCTTACCTTCTCCTAGCAAAGATGAGGTTTTGATAAAGGTTGAAGCAGCTAGTCTGAATCCATTTGATTGGAACGTACAGAAATGCATGTTGTGGCCACTTTTCCCTTGCAAGTTCCCATATATACCTGGTAGCTTCCTTTCCTTTTCTTTCTCTCTCTGTTGTTTAAATATTCATCTTTACCTTAGACATTTCAGCATCTCACAGAAATATATGGCAATTTCGGATAGTAATATTTTCTATTGAAGCAATTTTCTTTGGCAAGAATCAGATGAATATCTGTCTCTTCAGATATGAATAAAATTTGTATGTGATGATCTGTTAGGACCCCAGTAAATAGTGAGGCAGTAAATGGTAAAGACGTAAAGTAAGCAATAGAGTTTCACCCTATGCTAAGGTGTACGTGAGAAAGAATAAGAATTTTATCTTGAATTTGTTAAAAAAATATTCAACATGTTAGGACAAATGACGTTTTACAAAGTATTTTGACTAAGCAAACAAAATAAGTTTTATAAGACGATAAGCTTTCATATAGAGGAAATAGGTCTTACATGATACACAATTTTATAAGAGACAAAAACAATCATCTTAGTTAGATGATAGCAAAATGTAACATTTAAAAAATCTCTTCAAATTTTAAACTGCTACCTTATTATCTTCATTTATATGCAGGCTCTTCTCCGTCAATTGTTCCTTCTAATCTACCCCATTCTATTTTTCAAAGGACATCAGTCAAAAGCATCAACTTCAGATTGTTTGTCTCGTATTATGTAACATAAATTGAGCAGCCAATATTTCAGTCACTGCACATTTTTTTGTGCAATTTAGGGAGTGGTGGTGTTCCTTATTATTGCCAAGTAAATGGTGGAGTTTTTCTATGTTTCGTTCCTGAAAACTGTGTTGTAGAAAAAAAAATATTGAGAACAGTATCATGCTGATCAGGCCCTAGATATTTGTTAAATGTTAATATCTAATTTTATATTTGTAATGTGTGCATGCAATTTTGTTCTTCACACTATGCTCCATGGTTGGAGGCCTCTGCCAATCTTCTTCTTTCTTACCCTTATTTTCTATGATTCATTTGATGAAAATTAATAATCCGTGAGTATGTGACTGAAATTGATGTGCAATTTATTTTAAAATCAACTTTTAAAAGGTTGTGTGAGAGCATGCATAGTTGCAGCTCGAGTAAGGTTATTGCCAGTGTATATCAAACCTCAATATATTGTGGTTTTATTGTCACAGATATAGGCCTGGAGCATGGATTGAGAAGGATGGAGGCTTAAAGATAAGTGATTACAATGTACCAAAGACAATGTGCCTCTTATTGGTTGGTCCAAGTGGATATGGGAAAAGTAGTCTCATAAATAGAACCTCTAAGGTGTTTGAGGATGACAGATTTGCACCAGCAAGAGCACAAGAATCATGTATAATTCACACTTCAATCAGATGTCAATTTGAAGAAATAATTTCATTTCATTGTAGTATATATCTCTGTATATCACGATTAGTTGCTGTTTGTTCACCTTAGAAATTTCCTTTTTGATGCAAGATAATTCACTTATAGGGGATGGAACGGTAAAAGAACCCAAATGGTGTTTTTTTTCAAAATATTTACCGATAAGGGGTTGTTTCACAAATATTTATAGAAATGGGGCTATGTAACATGAAGTATTTACAAAACTGGGGCTGTGTAACATGCCTGGATCAGACATGTTACAGCAACCCCAATTCTATAAATAAGCTGCCCCCCCCCCCACCCAGTTCCTTCATATATTGGCTTCCAGTGTTGTCTACCTTTGCTAAACTGTCATCATTCTGGTGTTTTTTTCATTTTTCATAGATTTTTGAAAGTGTTGTGAGTGACGAGAAACATGAGTTCAGGTGGTAATTCTGTTCGCGTTGTCTTATATTGGAATGGAAGAAAATATCAAGGCCAACAGGGTGTGATTTTTGAAGGGGAAACACGAGGAACCACAGTGCGACGTACATCAACCCTGACTGAATTGCATGAAAAGATACGACAAAAATTACGTCTGAATATCAACCAGTCAATCACTTTACTGACTGGAAGATTATGGCAACACGAGAAGTTCATGGGGTTTCAAATAATGGATGATGAAGACGTGGAGTTGGTACTAGAAGAATTTTGCAACCAGGGAAGGAAAGATTTTTTGGAGTTGTACGTGGATATTACAGGAGTTGAGGATGTTGCTTTACCCATCCAGGCAGTTCCACATCGTACATCATCATATGCTGCTGGAGGGCCATCGTATGCTACTGGAGGTGCATCGTATGCTGCTGGAGGGGCACCATTTGTTGGCGGAGAGGTAAACGTGTCTCAGGAGGATTCACATGACCCGACTTGGGTCATGGATGAGGATGAAGAGGATGACGATGATGAAAATATCGCAATGGAAGATCGGCTTCTTGAGGAGGATGCTAGTGCGTCGGATGAGGATGAGGATGTTGGTGTACA
>PYAF01000970.1:665741-685401 GCA_007407185.1 Glycine tomentella | reverse complement strand
ATTTCACTAAGGAATTAGGTTTTCAATTCAGTTTAAAGGGTTGATTCACTAAGGAATTAGGGATTAACTAATATAGAAAAGACTTATTCTCCGAGCAATCATAACACGAACCCATATGATTTATTCTTTTAAATGCTTAGTTTGACAGAATCGCTAAGGGTTTAGGGTTCTTGATCAAATTAAAGGGTGAAATCATTAGAAATCTAGGATTTACAACTATAGGAGAGATTTATCATATGTGAATGTTAAAGTAACAATCCAGTCACGTGAAAGAGGTAATATTCAGAAGGAATTGCGCCTGACCACAATTATCACCCATTTGGTAATCTTTTTAATTGTTTACTGTTTTCTTTAAATTCTGCTTTAATACAATCACTCATCCAAACAACTTTCAACTTTAATTTTTTTATTTTCAATCACAATCAATTCATTATTATTGTAGAATTAATCCAATCCCTGTGGAGACGATACTCAACTTACCTAACTTTATTACTTGTAACGATCGGTGCACTTGTCGTAATCTCACAACATAGTGTTATCAGGAGATGCTAGGTTTCGCTTTGGAATTGAAAAAGAAAGGGTTTTCGTCAGTTGCTGGGAGGAAAGAATCTCACTAAAGGTAGTCAGTTAATTTTCTCAACAGAGATTAGTTATCGGCAAAGTCAGTAAATACTCTGTATCAATAACATAGTAACAAAAAAAATATAAATGCTTTTTTTATATTTTAGGTTTTTAAGATATTAAATTATTTTGTTCTTTTTTTAATAGTTTCTATTTTTATAATTTATCAAACTGTCTTAATGGCACACATTAACAAAATCCTATTTTATTCTTGCAATAGGAATTTTCCATCATGCTTGCATATTATGTTGATATTTTTGCTATCTGATTGTGCTTGCAGGTTCATAAAATATCTCTATCACTGTACATGATTTTGCTAATTCTAGGAATAGGAGTCGCTATTGGCTTTGGCACAAAACACTGCAAATAGAAGATTTCATTTTCCACGTCCAAAACCGAAGGTTCCCAAGAGCAAGCCAATAGAGTGGAATAAAATTCAACACATATGGTAGCTATAAACATTTGTTGACATGCCTTGTTCATATATAAATGGTTATTTAGTCCGTAATGGAGCTAGGTGAAAAGACTTGTAATTTGGTAGTAATTGGTACCGTTGAATTGGAAACACTTTAGCATGTGGTTGATCAATTGTTTTTGTTCTTCGCAATGGTTATTGCATGGGTAATGTGCGGTTGATATTTAAAGCGGAAACAATTTTGTTTAGAAAATGCCAAATGCTAACAAACAAACATTCTTAAGCACTAGTTAAGGAAATAAAAATTTTAAAAAAATGTTTTATGAAAAATGCATGCATTAGTTTCATTGAAATGAGACCCAACACCCAAGTTGAAGTTTCAAGATTCCAAAGTTGTGTGGCCATCAAGTTCTACGATGGAGTTTTCTTGTTTCTCTTTCATTTTCTCTATTTTTCTTAAGCACTTTTCCAATCATGATTTCTTGTAAACTACACTCATACTCCGTGTATTTTGTTCAAATTTCATCCGATATCTCTCCCTTTTTGCACCCTATAAAAAATTCCTTAATTGTTTAGTTTACATTACACCCAGATCTCCTCCATCCTAAACTCCATTTAACAATTTAACAGAAATTGGGCACATGCTGGTCACATGACTTTTAATGGAATTTTATGTTTAAAATATACTCATCTTCTTCCTCTCAACCTGAAAATATTTTAAGCCTCTTACTTCTTTTTTTGTTTTTTATGTAATTGGACGTAAACCCAACTTTTTATTAGACATGAACCCATCTAGTTGGTACGCAGTGTTAACACCCTTCCTCTCATCCTTTGTTCTACTAACATACATATGAACTGAATTTTGATTCTCAGCAAACATTTCCAGCACATCATGATCAGTCTTAATGGGAAGAATTTTACCACTAGCAGTAGAACAAAACCACAAAATAAAAGGTTGACATGGTGGCAAGTCTAAATCATTAGCAATGTTGTTCACAAAGTCATGTGCGTTGAACATTCCAAACTTATCATAATCAACAAAGAAAATCTCACTTGGTTCACCCCGTTGGTCCGTAAAGTGGATCAAAATATCCATGTTGGTTCAGGACCCATGTATTCCAGTTCATCCATTGTGTTCCTGTGGTACCAAACATCAACACTAATTTAATCAACAATAATAAAAAAAATGATTTTCAGTTCATTCATTGTGTTTCCTATGGTCCTAAACATCAACACTATTTTAATCAACAATAATAAACAAATGATTTTAAAAATCATAAGTGGTCCCAAACTGGTCCCCATTGAAACCCCATTCAGAAATAGGAAACAATAAACAATTAAACTTAAATAAATAATCTTAAAAAGTAACATATACAAGGTTCAATGGCCACTTACAAGCATAACCCTAGCATGAACACAAATCGTGGAACAGGAAGAGAAACAGAGCGCTCGTGAATGTCAAAGAGGAAGACAAACAGAGGCGCTCATGAACATTGCGAACTGGAAGAGGAACATTGGAGAACTCGCGAACTGGAAGAGGAACAGTGGAGAACTAGCGAACTGAAAGAGGAATGATGAAGAATTCGCGAACTGAAAGAGGAACGGTGAAGAACTTGCGAATGGTGAAGAGGAATGGAACGTGAATGTCGTAAGAAAAATAGAAACTCGTACCCCTGGGCCCTAAAGAAGAACTCGCCAACAAGAGGAAGATAAACAGTAATCGCGAATGGTGAAGAGGAATGGAACGTGAATTCTAAATACTGAAACTAATTGGGGCGGATAATTTGGATTTCACAATTAAAATGTAAGGATAATTTTGTGTGCTCGCATATTTCAATTGACGTTAGTTAACGATGTTAATAGAAGAGTATAACAGTAATGTGCAAAAAGGGAGGGATATTGGATGAAATTTGAGCAAAACACAGGGGGTGCAAATATAATTTATTCTTGATCAATCATTGTTGGAGCTTCGTAATTTGATGAGTACTTAATTATGCACTTGGTTTTTGGTTATGTGATTGCTCCTTTGTTTGTTCTTTCATGACTTGATCACTCAATAATGATTTTAGATTCAATTATATAGTTGAAAAATTGGTAATTGGGTTGGAAATGGATAATATGCAAGTGGTATTGGTATTCATGAATTCTTGAACTGTAATACTTGTCATAATTTGAAAGAATTAAGAAATTGAAATTTTAAGGTTAATGTGTCAAGGAATTGAACCTTAGTTTAGTTAGTGGATTCAATTGTTAGTGAAGGTGAAGTATTTGACTTGAGTAATGTTAAAGAGAAAAAGGATAATTTGAGAAAAATCAATTTTGCATTGTTAAACCCATTTCCACTTTAAATTGCTTTGCGAACTCATTCTAAAAAAAATGTTTTAACTCTCAGTTTATAGCCTTCAAATTTTAGAACCTCCTTCAATTCAAGGGGTTTTCTTCCTACATTATATGGTTTTCTACATACACTATATATTTGCTTTTAATGACAAAAATACCCTGGCTGCAAAATATTAAGGCCATAAGGAGCTTTCCTTTTGCTGTGAAATACGCTTGCTTTCAGAAAATACATCTATAGTGCGTTGTGCTTTCGTGGATGGTAGAGACAGTGCATTTGTGGGTGCATTCGTTGTTTACTTGCGTCGGAGCTTGGTGGTGGTTGTTGTTGGTGGCTGGTGGTGTTTACTGGTGTCTTTGTCGGTGGTATGCTTTTTTTCACTGTATACGGATTGTGTAATCCGTATTCATGATACGAATTAGGCAATCCGTAACTATGTGTGACCAAAATAAACCTTACAGATTACTTAATCCGTATGTTTCTTACAGATTACGTAATCCGTGAAAAACATACAGATTGTGTAATCCATATGCTACATACGGATTACATAATCCGTTTGTGTTTTTTTTTTTTAATTTTTGGAAATTTTATTTTAAAAAAAATTGTAATAAATTAAAAAAGTGATTACCTCTTGTAAAGTGGATGTCCTTTTAGGATGAATGAGTATGGATAAATTGGATAATTAGGTATATTATGATTGATTGTGATTGGTTCGGTTAGTATATTATTGAAAATTGGATTCTTTAAATGTAAATGCTATTATTTATCTAATGAAATTGTTTTTGTAATATGTATGTATTTGTCATAATTTATGACTTAATTGTTGTTATATATTATTAGTTTGTGTAACTTTTGATTGTTCATGTAAGAATTATTTTTTGATTTGTGAAGATGGACAATGAAGATTGGATGTATGAGAGTATGATGTCTAAAGAAAATATTATGAATGAAGACATTGAAGAAGAAAATGATGCCCCAGAAAATGATAAATTTGTAGTTGATTGTTCTGCAGCGTTCAATACATCTCAGGTATGGATATGAAATTGAGATTACTTGAAGTTGTTAAAAGAATCAATTTAGTAGATTAAAAATGAATTCTCCGTTTTGGTAGGTGTTTGATTCTCGTGAGGATGTATTGAAATGGGCTCGCAGAGTTGCATATGAGAATTGTTTTGTAGCTGTGATAATGAGGAGTGGCATGGAAAATGGTAAGCTGGGAACAACATCGTATGTTTTAATTGGTTTTGAAAGGAGCGGAAAGTATAGATCATGGAGAAAAGGTTTGGTACTATCAACTACTAGCACGAGGAAATGTGAATGTTCTTTTAAGTTAAGAGCCAAACCAGTCCCAGGAGGTCAAGGGTGGATTGTAAAAGTAATATGTGACAGTCATAATCATGCTTTGGCTACCTCATTGTATGGTCACTCATATGCTAGTCGACTAACTAAGGAGGAGAAGATCATTGTTGTTGATATGACAAAGTCCATGGTTAAACCAAAAAATATTATGTTAACTTTGAAAGATCATAATGCCAATAGTTATACAAGTTTAAAGCAACTTTACAATGCAAGATATGCATACCGAATGCGTGTTAGAGGCAATAATACTGAAATGCAACAATTAATGAAGCTTCTTCAATGCGACTTGTATATTCATTGGCATAGATTGAAGGAAGATAATGTTGTACATGACCTATTCTAGGCACATCCGGATGCAGTCAAATTGTGCAATGCATATCATATAGTGTTCTGCATAGACAGTACATACAAAACAAACAGATACAGACTTCCTTTACTTGACATTGTTGGTGTAACACCGACTGGTATGACATTTTCTGCCGCATTTGCCTATTTAGAGCCGAAGCGTGTTAACAATGTTGTGTGGGCCCTTGAACGCTTCAGAGGGATATTTATGAAAAGTGAATTTTTCCCAACTGTCATTGTTACCGATAGAGATTCAGCATTAATGAACGCCATCAAAACAATATTACCTGAGGCAACAAATTTATTGTGCCTTTTTCACATTGAGAAGAATGTTAAGGCAAAATGTAAAACTTTTATTAGATAAAAGAATGCTTGGGACCACGTCATGGAAGCATGGAGGAGTCTTATTGATTTGAAGCAAAATGTTGATTGCCTTACCAAGTTTGAGATTGCTTGTTCACCATGGCTGACGTTTGTTGATTATGTCAAAGACACGTGGTTGCATCCTCACAAAGAAAGATTTGTAACCGCATGGACAAATAAAGTGATGCATTTGGGGAACACCACCACTAACAAGTAGCCTAAGTTTTTAATTTGTTTACTTTGTCATGTAATTGAATTGGAGAATTTACTAGTATTAATATATGTTTGTTAAACGCAGGTTGAGTCTGCTTATTGGACTCTAAAGAGGCTACTTCAAAATAGCCTTAGAGATTTATGTAGTGTTTGGGACGCGATGAATAACATGATGACGTTGCAACATGCTGACATTAAGGCATCATTGGAAAGAAGCACTTATGTGGTGGGTCATGTTTCTAAAGTAACATTGTACAAAAGATTGATAGGCATGGTGTCCAGGTATGCATTAAACCATATTGCAGCTGAGTATGAACGAGT
This sequence comes from Glycine tomentella, assembly GCA_007407185.1. Classification (NCBI taxonomy): domain Eukaryota; kingdom Viridiplantae; phylum Streptophyta; class Magnoliopsida; order Fabales; family Fabaceae; genus Glycine; species Glycine tomentella. The sequence goes on along the minus strand of PYAF01000970.1, from coordinate 679,426 downwards.
TCATTATGCGGGCAAAAACCCCTCTCGTTGTGGATGTGTGATGCGAACTACTGATGTGTTGCAAACACATCTTATTTTTAGACTAGTTTAGGTTACAATTTAGTTAAATAGTCAGGTAAATAGATTAGAATTAATTAAAGTTTCTATTTTATTGTTTTAAATCTAATTTCAATACCATTTATGCATTTCAGGGATTAAAAGAGGAAGTTCAAGGCAAACAAAAGAAGAAAACAAAGTTTGGAGTTCCGCGCGGATCGAGCTGGAACCACGCGAGTCGCGCCAGGTGCAGGGCTGAAGAATAAATTCTCGAAGACACCACGCTGTTAGCGTGGAAGGACAGTATGTATGGCGCTCCCAGCGCCAAACTCGCGCCAGGAACTCAAAGGATAAGCATATTCAATTCTGCCAATCCACGCGATTAGCGCGGCCTCCACGCCATTAGCGCCATAGCTTTCGAAGACACCGCGCGAGTAGCGCGGAATCGTGCGCCAACCGTGCCGGAATTATTTTGTTGCCTGTTTTAAATTGATTCATTTCGAATTTGGCACAAACCAGTTGCTTTGTTACCCTAATTAGATTATCTTATAAATATAAGCCTCTAGGGACTGCAGAAGATATCCTGGAACTCACACCATCACCTTCTATCTTTCTTTCTTCTTTTCTTTATATCATTGGAAGTCAAGAATCAAGGCAAGGTCATAAAGAATGTTGTGTTTGACAGCTTTTGGTTTCTTGAAGCCTATGGCAGGATAAACTTGTATTGTGGGAAGGCCATGAACTGATGCAACTCCTCTGTAACTTGATTTGGTATTGAGTTTAATGCTGTTGTGATTATTTTATTCTACTCTGTGCTTATTAATGTTATTCTTAATTGGAATTGGCCATTCTATTTAAGTATTGAGGGTTAGAATTCGCAATGGACATGTTGGAGTTTTAATTTCTGACCTGTTTAGAATAATAGTTGTTCTTCACCTAGGAATAGGGATGCGTGGCTACAGACCTTATAATATAGTCTTTGTATGCTTAATTTGATAGATTTCACCAAGGAATTGGGTCTTCGATTCAGGTTAAAGGGTTAATTCACTAAGGAATTAGGGATTAACTAACTTAGGAAAGATTTATTTCTGAATAATCATAACAAGATCACATGGGGTTTAGTCTTTGAATACTTAGTTTGACAGATTCACTAAGGGTTTAGGTTTCTCGATCGAATTAAAGGGTGAAATCGCTAGTTATCTAGGATTTACGATTGTAGGAAAGATTTACCTTGTGTGTGACCTAAAATAATAAACCAATCAAGTGAAGGAGGTAGTAAACAAAAGGGATTGTGCCTGACCACAATTGTTTCTTTCATTGGTAAATTTCTAATCATTCTACTGCTTTTATTTAATTTCTGTTTTAATCCAATATTCAACACAACACAAAAACTCTTCTCTTTAATTTTCTGTTTTTGTTTTCCAATCAACTAGAATTAAATTTACTGTGAAAATTACCTCAATCCCTGTGGAGACGATACTCTACTTACCTGAACTTTATTACTTGTAAACTATCGGTGCACTTGCCGTAATCGTCGCATCAACTACTCATGGTCTCCCTTGTGCATGTGAGCTGGCTAAGGTTGTTCTTGGTAGCATACCGCTTTCAAGTGTTCATTTCTTTAAATTTCTCAGATGAAGGTGTAGATGGCAGTGATATTAACATTGTTGATGAGATGTAGGCTATCTCGAAGAGGTTTAAGAAGCTTGAAATGTGCAGTAAAGTCATACTTAAGACTAAACTTAAAGAACTTGCATTTCCTGATTCAACTTTCATGCATCCCCCACCTGAAAAGGTCAAAACAAAAGGTGCTCCAAAAAATAAGCACACAAAACACGAAAGATCCACCAAACAGGATCCGTCTTACTTTGAGTATGTGGATGAATTACATTCGGTGAAAAATAGTTGTTCCAGACAGAAAAGGTCTGGTTCGTCGAATGAACATACTTATAAGAAGACGAACATTCTGATGATCCATCAATTTCATCCTTTTATGCACAGATTCATTGTGGACATCAGTGATGTTAAGGTTGACGGGAATTGTGGATATCGTGTAATTGTTGTCGCATTAGGTTATGGCGAGGATTGTTAGGCGTTGGTACGTAATCAGTTGCTTAAAGAACTTGCAGAATGGTCTGATCAATATATAGCCTTATTTGGCGGCATTCAGAGGTTTGAGTGTAACGCCCCAGCTACAACCGAGGTCATTACTCAGCTTTAATTACAATCATTAACGATAATCATCAGAGTTAAGCAGTTTGGAAGCATACAATAACATAAACAGGGCATCAACAAATGCCATCATCATATACACTGTACATTTGACATGGTGAATATACATCAAGTGTCTGTGTCTCATACAAAACTGTACATAAACTCCCCTCAGGGTACAAAATAAAACCAAAGGCGAATATAAAACATCTGAGCCATCTGCTCATATCATCTAGCCTAAGGTTTACAAATCCAAGCTATCCCTGCATAGGCTTCTTGCCCTGGGATCTATATGCTCCGCCTAATGATTCACCTGCAAAACATAAGCCCCACACACGGGGTGAGATATGAAATCTCAGTAAACTCAGGGCCCTTGAAGGTATTTCCTTCCCCTGGTTCACTTTCCAACATATACATAGATACAACATATCCAAGATAATCATTCTCAGATTACAATCATAATCTCAACCATATCATCATCAGACAGCCAGTAATCTCAATTCTCATCCACCTGGCCACAACCAGGTGCCTCAAGCACGGCCTACAACCATTCATAGCAGAAATCACTACCTGACCACAATCAGGCTATAACCACTACCTGACTACAATCAGGCTATAACCACTACCTGACTACAATCAGGCTATAACCACTCCCTGACTACAATCAGGTCATACTCATGGCATACCGCCAATCATCACATCCAACTCTATCCTGCTGAGGCTACATCTAGCTATATAGGAACATCTCCTCTCAGGAGACTACATCTATATACTAGGAACATCTCATGCCAGGATTCAATCATCTACATGAGGCTACATCTGTATATATAGGGACATCTCCACTTGAGGAGGCTACATCTATATAACAGGAACATCTCATGTGTCTAGCAGAGGCTTCATCTGTATATATATAGGAACATCTCAATCAAGAGGCTACATCTATATATAACAGGCACATCTCCTTCTAACGAGGCTACATCTGTGTATATAGGAACATCTCTATTCAAGAGGCTACATCTATATCACAGGCACATCTAGTATCCTATCTCAACACACTTGCCTGAGGAGGCTACATCTGTGGATATAGGGACATCTCCATTCGGGAGGCTACATCTATATCACAGGAACATCTCACTACAGGTCTTACTCAATCTCAAGTCATCTATCCTACTACCATAGGATTATATCCATCCCATTCCAGAATTCACATTCAGCCTAATAATCAATCACGCCTATTACAGGCTGAGTAGTTCATAATCATGTCAATCAATCTCATGTCACAACATTCAAATTCAAAACATAACATTCCCTCTTCAAAGGGTTCAGCATACATCTCAAGTATACACATTCAATACATAACATTCCCTCACCAAAGGGTTCAGCTTATATTTCAAGCATACAAATCAATACATAACCTTCCCTCACCAAAGGGTTCAGCTTATATTTCAAACATACACAATCAATACATACATTCCCTCACCAAAGGGTTCAACTTATATTTCAAGCATATACCTTCAATATATATCATTCCCTCATCAAAGGGTTCCATTCACATTTACAGCATATCAAGTCAATACTTAACATATATATCATTCCCTCACCAAAGGGTTCCATTCATATTCACACTCATGTTCCACATACATACAATTATTCACATCAGGACCATCCCTCCATTGAGAGTATGGTGGAACACAGCAAAGGACATACAATAAGGTCCAAGAGCTTACCTGCTCTACGCAAAACACCAGCTTCCCCGGTACCGTGGCTACCACCACCAGAGATATCAAGCTCACGTCCTACACAAGCAAACACATAGTGTGTCAACAACGGTCCTAAGCCATTAGAACGAAAGGAACTACAATCCCTTTCTATAGAGCACATGACTAATCACTTCACCAGTGATTCTCAGACCCTTACTAGAATCCCCAGAGCCTCTCCCAAGACTCTGCTCAGGCTAATACAAGCACATCCATGCCTTAGCCTTGTCATGTCCAAGATCAACAATACAACCCATAATCAGCTCATAGACAATATTTATAACATCCCAAGAGCACTTTATCATCTACTCTAGGGTTCACAATAACCATGCACTCAATCCCTTTCTCTATACATGCATAACTCAGAGCCAAAATCAACTTCATCAATAATGATTTCCGAAGGCTCTATCATCATCACAACAACCCCCTGAACATAAATCTCTACAGGACCCTGGGCTAATTCCAACCCCATCACATATGGGTCACTATTCATGCAAACCCCCAATCTCAAAATCAAACTCCTCGAGCTCCGGTGTCCTTTCCACGCAATGGGTCTCAGCCACTCTCAAGTTCTCCAAGCTCTTCTTTGGGGATTCCAAAATCTCACTCAAAGGGGTTTTTGATGGGAAAGGATGAGTGATTCAAGCTTCCCAAGTGTTTCTCTCACAAGAATAGGCCATAAGCAAGTGTTTTGATCAAGATATTTGGCCCTAGGAAGCTTAAGAACGTCAGCAATGGAGGTCTAGGGCAGAAATGGGGAAGCTGAGCCTTTTCTCTCTTCTTTTCGCATCCAGCACGAGCTATATAAAAAAACTGATTTAAAAGCCCCGCGCGGATCGCGCCGTCCCCGCGCTGATCGCGCAAACTGGACGAAAGCACAGCCCTGATTAAACCTCCCGTGCGGATCGCGCCACATACTCGAACATCCCACGTAGTTAGCGCCATACCCACACCAACCGCGCCATCCATTCGAATCCACAGCCCAAATTTGGGCTCCCGCGCTGACCGCGCCACAGGTTCGAACCATCCACGCTGGTCGCGTCAGATCCACGTGGACCGCGCCAGGTGTTCGAACCCATTACTCTGATTCTCACCTCTCGCGATGATCGCGCCATACCCGCGCTGCTAGCGCCATCTGTTCGACCATCCAGCGCTGATCGCGCCACACCCCACGCAGATCTCGCCAATTGGTCGACATAGCCTCTTGCTTTCTCTTAAGCCTCCCTCTCTTGGGGAACTAATGCATGATTATTAATCTTAATCATAGGTTAATTACATGCTTAAATCTCAAGGTATTACATTGAGCAGTTAAAGCGTTCACTTTTTGTTGACGATTTTTCAAAGGTACAAAGCAATCATCCATCTTTCCTTACATGTTGTTACCTTTAATTGTTGTAATCTTCAAAATACGTCATTAATAGTTAAATTTTTTTTGTAGGTTACTATGGATAAGTGGATGGATATTACTGACATGGGACATGTCATTGCATCCAGGTATAATGTCATTCTTTTTTCCATGTGTGGTCTCCACCTTAGGTTCCCTAAAAATAAGGAAATCATGTCGAACTCCCTGTGCAACGATGGGCCCCGTATGGCATCTAGCAAACGTCGTCCATGGTCAACCTATCTAACCGGCGTCGATAGGTTGCAACTGGTAAAGCCTTAAAAGCTTTCCACCAACATGCACGGGGCAACCTCTCATCGTACTTAGGATCAGCACTGACACTTCCGATGGTTGGAAAATGTTTATAGATCTAGCACTGCGGTATCAAGTAAGAAATTAATTAATATAACAATGATGATGTCATCACGTATTAAAAGTTACTTAAGTAGTCAACAACAATACTGAACTTAGATAATGTATTGTAATTACCTGTAGCAGTGATATATATCCAGCAAGGTGTTTCCCGTGATGCTGAGATGCGTAGTTTAAGTTCTCATATATGTGGACTAGACCAGCTACACCCCAGCAATACCCCGCTGATTGGTCTACATCACGAAAAGCGTTCAAGAACACATGTGTGTGGCACTCTTGTTTGCGAATAGTGTGCAACCAACCAGATGGAGCAAATATGCTCTGGCCGCTACAACCCACTGCCTAGCATGACACTTCTCAGCATACAAGTCTCGAAGCCACGATAGTCGAACATATGCCCCATGGCATTGTTCGGTCTCAACATTCATGTCGGCCACTGTCACTTCAAGCAACTCAACCAATAATGTGATCGCCTCCCCCACGTCATACGTCTAGAAAGCTTCCATCACTGGCAAGTGGAACAAAGAAGCAACATCATCTAGTGTCAGGGTCACTTCTCCGATTAGCAGGTGAAAGCTACTGGTCTCTGGGTGCCACCTCTCCACAAAGGCGGATAGCAATCCTCTGTCTCCAGTCTCGACCAAGGATGAAATCAATGGGCTTAACCCAATACAAGCGACCGGTCCTTCAATCTCAGGTGCGGGGGGTCCTAATTTGGCAACCTTGCGTCTATGAGAAGCCAATTTTAAATCAGGACGTTCCTGCAAAAAAATTGTTGTTAGAGGACATCACATTTTCAATTATAACTTCTTTTATGAGTATACTTTGGTGTCAAATTACCTCTCCGGCCCACACTCTAAGGGCGATGTAGTTACCATATCCTTTTAAAATCGAACAGTCTTCCGGACCACCTGGAAATCCTTCTAACTCACTACCTATGTCATCTGCCACATATGTAGTGTTTGGCTCAACTTGGACTTCCTGAGCAACCAGTTCCTCAACAACAAGACCAGCTGCTCATCTTCTTTGAGTGGAGGCGGTAGGCCTACGGCATTCAACGCCTTCCTTTGCATATTTAGCATCAGCAGGTCTCCCTAGATTTTACGCAAGTTTAATGTTTTCACCATATCCTGTACCAATAATAATCCAACAGGTTTTCAAATAAACAATAGCTAAGTAGTCCAGATCCACAAATTGGTCAATTATATGTCACATAGTCATGACACTAACATAACTAAGAGACAAAACATTAAACTTAAAAGAAGAGTCAAATGATAATGATCCAAGCAAGAGTCATATTTCATTTCTATATCGAAACTCCAATAGCCGCCATCCTTCTTTTCACCCTAATTCAGTCCAAGCCCCTAAACTACAACTTCCAAATCTTAATCATCCATTTATAATTGTCACTACAATCAATTAACACATAAAACCACACCTAAAGAGTTCCAAGTGACTAAACTGTCAAATTTAATGAAACTAACGGTTAAACTAATCCTACTACACTCAAAATGCATGCAAAACTTACATGAATATTAACATGAAAAACCTCACATCAAATGCAACGCATCAAATAACAACACAACAATTTTAAAATTCCTATTCTAGGTGAAAGCTTGCAAGGTCAAAGTATATGACCAACTTCTAAACTAGGTGAACCATGCAAGGCATAAATTTTATCAACAGTTCGGTACTCATCTCCCTATTCTCTCAACTGTTTAACGGTTAAACATTTTATCACACTCAATTTCTCTTAAGCAATTAGCCAAATAAAATACTAAATTCATTTAATAAGTTATTGTCACAATTAAAAAAGCCTAAAATCAATATTCCATACCACATTTACCAAATGACTTCATTGTACTTTCTCAAATTACCCATAAAAATGTTTAAAAGTTGTCACATGTTGTTCCCTTTGGAAATTTTCAGTAATTTTTAAAAGTAAGAAGCTTACGGATTACACAATCCGTAAGAAGCTTACGGACTACGCAATCGGTAAGACACTTACGAATTACACAATCCGTAAGAAGCTTACGGATTAAGCAATCCGTATGAAGGTTACGGATTACACAATCCTTAAGAACCTTACGGATTACACAATCCGTATGAGTCTTACGGATTACACAATTCGTTTGAGTCTTACGGATTGTATAATCCGTATGACTCTTACGGATTGGGTAATCCATATGACTCTTACGGATTATGTAATCCGTAACCTTCATACGGATTGCTTAATCCGTAAACTCCCAAACCCTTCTTATGGATTGCCTAATCCGTATCCTACCCACGGATTATCGAATCCGTAATCACCCCAAAACAGCAAAAAATGCTCACCGGTCACCGTGAAGAAAACACCGCCGTGGACGCTACAAAGACAACCACCAACCACCTGCAACTCCAATGACGACCATGAACACGACCAATGACACCACCGTCAGCGCCCACGATGACTGAGAAGAAGAATGCGAGAAGAACAAAGCGAAAACTCAGAAGGCGCAAAAGCTTCAGCTTACGGAATACAAAATTAAACCTAAGTAAAAGGGCTATTTTCGGTAATACACTATAGTGTATGTAGAAATATATATAGTGTAGGAAGAAAATTCCTCAATTCAAAGGTTTGGCCCAACAATGGGTGTGAAACAATGGTTGGTTGCATGCGTGTGGAACAATCCATACCCTATTACTTGAATAGTATGACTTGGTAAACTTGCTCCTTGCACCTTTTTAACCTTCCAAACAACCTTCCAAACAACCTAGAATGTAATCTTATGTTACGGATTAGCATTTGTAGAATGTAATCCGGAATATAAATTTTTACATTTCAAAATGCTAATCAAAATCATTTTAATACAATATCTTAATAGAATTGTAGGTAATGATCAATAAATATAGTCTTATCCTATCTATATATCTAGATAAATATAGATAGATATGCAGATACACATAAAAATACCAACAAATTTTTTTATAGAAAATTTTGAATTGGAATTGACGAATAACCAATATCAATAATAGTGTTTATTAGTATAAATTGAAAATGAAGCGTGGCCAAGTGGTAAGGCAACTAGTTTTGGTCCCACTATTAGAAGGTTCAAATCCTTCCATCCCATATCATATTTATTCATGGTGTATATCATATTGGAATACAAATTGTATGAGAATTAAATTTATCCCCTTTTTTAATTATTGGTCTCTAATTTAAATCATCTTGCTTCCAAATATTTGAATTCAAAAACAGGTCGAGTTTTTGTTATTTTCTTTTTTTTATAATCATTATTTTAATGTAATCATTTCATTATATATATATATATATGTATATATCTATTATAATTTTATAATTTTTCATATTTATTTTTCATTTATTTTTAATATTTTTAAATTCGCATTTTTCTATATTACAAATTCCCTTGCAGGGAGAAGGGGTAAGAAAGATGTTGCACCAACACGAAACTAATTGGTTAGTTGGATCACTCCATAGAGTTTTAGTGGTGATTATGTAGGTGTAGCTCTTAACCGTTTGTTTTCCTATAAATGCATGTACTCTTTTAAAATCATCTTATTCAATTAATCAATATTCTGTGGCAATCTCAACTTGGAATGTGTGAGGTCTAAGCACCTCAAGTGAGTGTTACACGTATCTACTCTCAAAAGTCTAACAAACTCTATTCTACCTATTTCTCTATAGTAAGAACACAGATTTTTCTCTTCCTTCTATTTATATTTTCAAAATGAATCCCCTGATCTTGATAAGATTAAAGAACTAAAATTATAAATAAGTCCATGTAACCAACAAAATTTTTAAATGTTTATGTAACTAACAATATGCTCACCATCTAAACATTGTAACAGACATATTAAGTTATTACATGAGCTTTTTTGGTTGCATTATAACCTCTATCATATTATCGAACCTAATAGTGTCTTTCAACAAATATGTAAAACAAAAAGTTTCCTGAAAGTAAAAAATTGTGTTTTCAATTTTACAAAATACATCTAACACTTTGATCCAAGTAACAAAAAGTTCAACCCCCTTCAAATAGGGGTGGCAATTCATGTTCATGGGTCGGGTTCGGGTCGACCCGAGTCTGACACGAACACGAATAAGTTCAATCCGAATACGACACGATTAACAATTCATGTTATAAAATTCAACCCGAACACGACCCGTTTATTACACGGGTTAACAAGATACAACCTAAATTTAAGCAAAACTTGTTTTTACACGACATGACTCGACCCGACCCAACCCGACACGAGTAAAAACAAAATGATATTAATTCAAATCATATTTAACCTATTTAATATAATTCAAATCAAAATAAGTTACATTTAACCTTCATCAATCGAATATGAAAACATAATTAAATGCAACATACAAAAATAAATGAGAATTTTAACTTAGATATGGATGTATATATGAAAAAATTACTACAATAGCCATAAAAATAAATGAAAATAACAGTTACAGGTTAACTCATTAACCTGTAACCTGACACGATTTTTTTTCGTGTCAAATTTTTTAACCCGAACATGACCCATTTATTAAACGGGTTAACCCGAACATGAAAAAATCATGTCGGGTTCAAGTCGAGTTGACGGATCGTGTCACAAATTGTCACCCCTACCTTCAAATAAGATTTTGAATTCATATAATATAAATAAAAAATAGACAAAAAAAAGAAAAATTGTTCCTTAAAGTGGATTCGCCTGACTAGCTCAAATTACTTAAAAGTCCAGGGTGATTTCTAGATGCTGGGGGTCAAAGGAATTTACAACTTTGCCCATCTTTTATCAAAGAAAAATGAAGAGAATTTAATGCCTAAAAAATTAGCATTCATCATGGCATCATGCCACTTCCATTTACAATAAAAATTCAAAACTACCACCTGCATGACTATGAGATAACAGTATCATCATCATTGACTCCATTAACATTATAATGTACATCGTCATCTTCCTCGTCATCATCAATTTGAAGATCTGCAATTTGTGTTTCACTATTGACATCAAGAACATTATGTGAAGTCCAATCAGGAGGAAAGGTCCTTTGTAGGGCTTCTGTTAGTTCCCCTCCAGTCCTCTCAATCTTGCGTAAACATCTTGACCAGTGAACTGCAGTTCCCATGTCGACAGTAATCTCAGACTCTATCATCTCTCTACATACAGACAAGAGACCACTGTAAACGTAAGATTGAGCAAAAGTGGCTCTTGATAGCAAAGATGTCACAAGACAATGGTACACTGCTTTGTCTGGTTTCAATTCAGCTAGCTTCATCTCTTCAAAGCAACTCAAAGCCTTCTCTGGTAGAGAAGCACGTGCCCAACCATTTATTAGAGTGGTGTAGGTTTTGAGGTTTGGTTTTATACCAGATGCTTCCATTTCTTGGATAATCTCTGTTGCTCTCTGCCAGGAAGAAGAAAAACTGGTTAACAAATGATATAAATAAATTACCATGATTTAATTAAAAAAACCTGAAAATCTACCATTCAAAAACCATGCTCTGAGGCAGTTTAACATGCAGCACTAGGAGTATTATGAAAAATGTATAACAAACCGACAAGATCTGTTTGAGAGCAAACAGAAAGAAATGAAATGAGACTTCATAACATGCAAGGATTTTGCACTCAATTCATTGTTATGCAAAATGACGATGAAGATGACCCCAAACTTAATCTTAAAATGAGACATTTATGCCCTTACTTTTTAGTCCACTACAAGTAACCACAAACTTAATAATAAATTATATTTCTCAACAGACAACAGCCATCATACCTGCATATCCCCAGCTTTGCAACAAGCATTTACAAAAGAAGTGTAGGTATGGATGTCTGGTAGAACTCCTTCTTTTCTCATTTGTTGCATCAAGTCTGCAGCCTCCCAAACATCACCTCTCCGAGACCAACTAATAAATAAAACTAGGTTACTAACATATAAAGCAGGTTGTGAAGTCATTAATAAACAAAAATGTTAAAGCATCCAAGCATGTACACATGGAAAAAAAAAGTAACAAAAATAGACAATGCCATCATTCAAGAATATATATATATATATATATATATATATATATATATATATATATAAGCAAATGTTAAGATAAAGTGAAAAGTTCAAGTTTGATTGTCAGATCAGATGTAATTTAATCTTACCCATCAATTAGTATGTTATAGACAAAAGTGTTTCTTGGAATATTTTTTGCACTCATTTCTTTGGTGACTGCAAGGGCACTCTGCATTCTGCCTGACTTGCAACATGACTTCAATAACGCTTCATAAGTATAGACATCAATCTCCAGGCCCTCATTCCTTAACACTGTAAAGTACTGAAAGGCCTTTTCAGTGTCACCCAGTGAAGCATAACCTTGCATAAGAGTTGTATATGTATGTTCATTTGGTCCAACACCTGCCACATTCATTTCATCCAATATTGCTACAGCCTTGGCCATCTACAAGAAAAATAACATTATTTACAGAATGTACGCAAGGCTAACGATACATGCGCTAAAACAATAAATAGAAACATACCTCTGTATAACAGTTTGTAATTCAATCATACTAAACCAGAATTAAATCAAAAAGATAATTAGGGCTTTGATTGGATGGGTTTTTGTTTTATCTGCAATGTAAATAAATCTGGGTAGTGTCAAATATCAAAGAAGACAGAATAGCTGCTGAGAAGATGACATGAAACTCAGGCATTGCACTTAGGGCGCTGTAGGCATCACAACTACGGTTGGATTGAACCACATCTCAGAGAGCAATTTGTTTGTGGTAAAACTAACCAATCAAATATCAAAAGACAATTAAGAACTGGTGTTTTAACAAAACCAATTAATATTCCTGTAGCTAGTCCTGATTGAATTAGGAAAATCTTTAACATCAAGACTTTATACTTTATACTACTACTAAATGCACACTGAAACAAACTGAACTAAATAACTAGAGGATAAAAACATAGGTACGGAATTAGAATTTTTCATCATCAATGGTTAGCCTTTATTTAATGTTTCTCCAATTCTTTCAAGAATGCAACACTGTTGAAAGTTTACAACAGTAAGAAGCAACAGAAGCTAGCAGTGCATGCCACGGTTGTGCCAATTTTAATTTCAGAGTAATCAATTATATTAAAAACTTTCCAACTCTCAGAACTTTCAGAAATAATTTTAAAAAAATCAGGTGTATTTAATTCACTTCTAGAGTATATATGTTTATTTAATGGGTCAAATAAGTTTTTGGTCCCCATAGAATTTCAAATTTTGGGTTTTAGTCCCTATAATTGTATTTTTGCCTGAGCAACAAAAAGGTAAAAATTTAACCCCATAGAGACTAATTATGAGCAATAAAAATAAAAGAGGGACTTAAAATGGGGGGGAAATTATAGGGATTAAAACCCAAAATTTGAAATTCTACAAGCATCAAAAACTTATTTAACCCTTATTTAATTTACTGAAATTAGCTCTTTAGATTCATTTTCACTTTTGAAAATCATATACATAAGCAAAAAGAGATAAGGGAAAGTAAGAACCAAGACATGTCATTTGCGTATTTTAATTAACAATTGTTTGTCAACCACAGGTTACCTTACGCTTCTCAACAAGGCCAAGAATTAGAGCATTATATGTGTGTACAGTGGGAATGCAACCACTCCTCCTCATCATATCAAAAATCTCCAGGGCTCTCCTCATCTCTCCAGCTCTTGCAAAACCATGTATAATGGGCAAAAATGTGCGTGTAGTAGGTCTATGCCGCTCCTTCTGCATTTGCTTCACCATACAAATGGCACGATCCATGTTACTCATCCCACAAAAAGCTGTTATAATGTTATTGTAGAGTACTACATCAGGCTTCAAACCATCTTTAGTAAAGTCTTCAAAAACGGAGAATGCATTAGCCCAATCTTTCAACTTCAAGAATCCATTGATCAACAT
>PYAF01000970.1:643164-665641 GCA_007407185.1 Glycine tomentella | reverse complement strand
GTGTAGTAGGTCTATGCCGCTCCTTCTGCATTTGCTTCACCATACAAATGGCACGATCCATGTTACTCATCCCACAAAAAGCTGTTATAATGTTATTGTAGAGTACTACATCAGGCTTCAAACCATCTTTAGTAAAGTCTTCAAAAACGGAGAATGCATTAGCCCAATCTTTCAACTTCAAGAATCCATTGATCAACATAGAGTATGTCTTCATGTTATGTTTTATGCCAGACATTTTCATCATTTTGCTAATCTCCAATGCTTTGGAAACTTTTCCTATCTGAAAAAGAAAATAAAACAGAGTGGTGTCAACAGGCCAGAATTACTGGTGGCACATACATTTGTTTGTCTTAGAATGTAGATTTGGGCCAAACTCAACCCCAAAAGCTAACGCATAGGATGAGGGTTGTTCACCACTTATATACTCTATCTTGACACTATCTCTAGCCGATGTGGAACTTGAGTTTTTTCCAATACAATCCCTCCTGCCCAACACTTTTGGGCTTAATGTGTGGATAATATGGTGGGTGCCCCTTTTGATGGATCTAGGATAGGCTCTGAAACCATCTTAGTATTCCTAACTCAACCCCAAAAGCTAGTTCATAGGGTGAAAGTTACTCACCATTTATATACTCTATCTTGGCACTCAAACCGATATGAGACTTAGGTTTCTTCTAATAGTTTGTTTGACCAAAATTAATTTCCCCACATCTTAAAATTAAGGTAGCTAAAAGTAATCATTAAGCAAGCAGTTTCAATAAAAGAAATAAATGAAGGAGCACATCATATAACAAGAAACAAGAGGCCTTTTGGTTTAAATGAAAGAAAAATCAGTAACTCAATCTGCCTCTTATAACCTTGGGACATAAAGGACAGTTTATTAGCAGCAAATAAATCGTCTGTCAAATATTAATTTCATGTGTTTCTAAGGGAATTTGGTTCTGAATTTCAATCCATTATCATTCAATCAAGAAAAGAATTCACAACAAAGAAAACTAATCATGCCCATAACAGAGTGCAAGGATCAAAAGTGAGGATTAAGAATTGATTACAGAGACTTATTTAACAGATAAATAAATGGATTGATAATTGCAAGGGAGCTTAAGGCTTATTTTTCTCTGAGGATGAGCAACTTTTTTTTCAAATTGGCAGCAAAGACATTTGACGTTTAAATCTGAGAGCTCTTGTCAACTATTCAAACCCTCACCACAAGCCCAATCCTAGTGGCTTATTCCCTTTTATTTTTTTAGACTTGTTTATCATTCCTATATGCATTAATAAAGAAATCTATTGAACATTAACAACAACAGAAGTACATAGTATGCAATTGTAGTTGAGGAAGGAGGATCAAATGGCACAGGTTCAAAAATTGACAAACTTATACCACCCTAACCTTTTATAGAATATAATCCTTGTCAAGACCGCCATTGGAATTGTAACTATCCATCATCTTGATCTTTCACAATTTAAAAAAACATCAAATAATTCATATTTTCATATATTTGAAATTTATATTAATCTTAATATGCAGGACATTTAAATAATGTGAATTTTATTGGTCTGATCTACATGATAGGAACTTCAATAGTAGCTACTGAATGAGATAAATGAACAGGATAGCACATATGACCAAATTAATATCACATATGAAATATATCTTACCTTGGTGTAAAGATTAATAAGACAACCATAGCTGATAACTGAGGGAGAGAAACCACATTCCTTCATCAAAACAAAGAAAAGTTAGTGTCATTCAATGTTGAGTGCAATAATGCACAACAGTTTTAGATACCATATCCAAATAAATCAACCTGACTATGAGAGTAATATAACACACGCTAAATTAACAAAAAGGGAACAAATTTCAAACAAAAATAGTGATACTCATGCTAAGAACCAAAACGTAAAGAGAGATGCTATATACTTTATGCATGAACTCTAGACTATAATAAACAATTGGAAATTGCTTGCCGCCTTTTCTTTTAAAAAACTACAAATGTTATAAAAATAGTATTAATACTTGCAGAGTGAGAGAGATGAATTTCCTTTAATAAAAAGTTGGTAAAGTACAAAAATTAATCTCTCAAGAATTGTTTCAAAAACAGCTTGAATTGCCTCAGTCAAAAGCTAGCAGCTGGAACAGAACAACACAACAAGCATCACAACTGAGGTAAACAGACAAATGTAGACAAGACTACAGCAACCCATAGCCAAATAGACAACTCTAATACAAACAGTACAAGGCAGAGAAAAAGGAAATTCAAAAAAGTGGAAGAAGTGTAGCAAGTAGCAACCCAGTCAGGAATAAGCTAATTCGGGGCAAAATAAATAAGATGAAGCCAAACAGGCAATGGAACAGGGCCATACAGACGAGAAAGAAAGTGTTATCAATGGCAGATGGCGGAACACAGCAGAAGGCCAAAATTCTGTCATATAACATGCCATTGTGGAATACGGTGCCACCATAGCAGGCCTTCCTTCACAAATTGCCTATGGCGGTTGGCCAAAAAAACCCGCCATGGCGGCCATAGCACCTCCATTTAACAACACTGAAAGAAACCAAATAAGGGGACATGAAAAGACAAACACACTGCCAAACAGGGCAAACCAAGGTGGAAGAGTGGCTGAAATAACCAAGTCAAAGGTTGACAGACATGCAGATAATGAGGAGGTGAGATTATCTATATGGTTGCCAGCTAAGGTGGCTGAAGATGAGCCTTGGCATGCTGACATAAAAACCAGCAGGCGAGTGTGGACAATGCAAGGCTGGGAGATCTCTAGAGAGAGATCAGGTCCTAAAAGATCATTGATTGGACACTGCAAATGTTGAGAAACAGAGATGATAGCTGCAGTGCAAAGAAAATCATGTTGAGGATATGAACAAAACCACTGAAGCACTAATGTTAGCTTGGAAGGTACACGTAAGCAGTGGGTAGGAGGACCCTAGGAGCAAAGCTAGTGTACAGGCAAAAAGCACAGGACAGATTTTGCTCTTTCAAAGAGAATCCTACACACAATCTGGAATTTTTATGTTAGAAATTTATGCTTAAGTCCCCATATGCTATTCGATGTTCGCATGGAGTGGGAAATTTTCTTTTAAAAGATATGATTGATGACAACACAATCAGCACATAACATACCAAAACTAGAAACTAGAAAGACTATAGTAATAGTGATGATGGTAAAACTATGAACGAGCAATACCTTAAGTCTGTCAAACACAATCAAGCATTTCTTTTCATTACCAATCATTGTATAACCATCCATCATGGTATGATATATGTCAACGGGAGCATCTATCCCTTGTTCTTCCATCTCCCTCACCAAGGCTTCAGCTCGATCTATATTGCATGTTTGACTGTAAAATGCATCAGGATATCAAAAACAAGAAAATTGAAAAGAAATGACAATTATTTGCACATTAACAAAAATTGGAAACTTACAAAAACAGAAATCTAGGTTACAATAATAGATAAAAACATTAACTACAATACGGAATAATTGAGTGGTCAATGTGTTTAAATTTTAACCTAATATTGATTTAATTAACAACTTGAGAGGATTTCTTTTTTTTTTTTTGTCTTGGCAAACATTGTTACTTATACTAATTTTTAGTTCCCAGCTAAATATTACACAAAGGAAAAAAAGGAAATGACAAGTAAATTTGGAAGACAATTCTCCATTTAGTAATAATGATCTACCCAATACTTGCAACATATGACAAATAAAGGTCTTGAATCATATCATAGAAATAAAAATGAACCCTTAAAAGAAATATGAATGCTCACCAGTGCGCATAAATTATGCTCCCATAAATGACAGCATTTAAAGATGGGAGCTTCTCTTTGGCCTCCTTAAACCAATGATCTGCAGCACTTCCAAAGCAACATCAAATAGTTATCTCCATGATACAAACTGATGCTTTACTCTTTACTCATTTATGAACAGGCCCTCAAATTATTTCCCAATATCAAAGATCAAAACTTTCATACCAGCACAGGGAAGAGAATAAAGAAAACGTGAGAATGGGGTTATTTGAGTATGAAAAAACAGAGGTTAACAAACCAGCAAAACCAAATATTCAATTGTTTTAGTAAGAGAAAATAAAAACAAAACCCAGCTATAGCAGTACAGTTCACATTTTGGTGGTTGTGAGTTCAGAAGATAAATTGATCTCCAGTGACTGATGCAACTTTATAGTCTATTTTCCATATTTTTTTATTAAAAAGGAGAATAGAAGAGCTAAATAAATGAGGTAGTCAATAATGGAATCTAACCTAGATAATTAACCTTTACAATAAAGTGTGCAGGTTTTTGGCTTCCTTATAAGCTGGAAAAATTGGCATTTCACTTCTAAAGTTCAGTGGCAATCAGTTGCTAGGATTCCATTCTGGCATTATCAGTTTTGAAAGTTTTGTTTATTGTTTGGATTCAGCTTCTCTGTTACACAATAAATACAAAGTATTTTCTTTTTATCTATATAACCCAAACATCTTCATTTCCAATTTTCTGCCACAAGAGTATGCTTTTCCAGAAAAACTGGTATAGAAACTATCCTTTAAAGATTTACCCCCGTGTATTGAACTGGAAGTCTGGAACCAAAATGAAAGTCTAAGCTAGTCACATAAAAATCAATCTGGGAACCTTCAATTTTTCCCTTTGGCATGGTACCAAAGTTCTATATAACCAACCAAGTAGTTCAAATTGAATCCTTGCTGGGTACATTCTTTATGAAATTATTATAAAAATAAACACAAAAACAGCACAATTAAAGTGGGCATGTATATCAGGCAAACATCAAGCCCAAGTTAATGGGACGAGTTAGAGACAGAAACCATTTGTATAGGTTCACTTAATAGCTTAATCTTTTAGGAGAGTTGGTATATGAACAAAAGAAAGGAAAAAGAAAACTAACAAGTACAAACAATACTACAGTAAAAAGATACAGTAACGGGGGAATTTATCTGGTTTACGTACTCAGCATTGCCCATTTTAGCGAATCCTCCCACAATTATACTGTATGTCACTATAGTCATTTCAATTCCCTCCTCCTTCATCTTTCTAACACAATGTAAAGCTTCTTCCATGTCTCTACCAACTGCATAAGCATGAATAAGACTGCGAACATTTAACATGTATTAATTATTAAAGTCAGAAGAAACAATAGTCATAGTGCTTTTTCTTTTCCATAAAAGAAATTTAATTTTGAAGGATAAAAACTGTAAGATGGGGAAAATATTTTCCTTAAACCAAAGAACAAAATAAAAATGGAAAAACAAAAAATACAGAATACCAAATAGAATCCCTAAACAATGCTAAAACCCTTGTATTGTGACAGTGTATGTGAGGAAGAATTGTAGGAGATCATAGCCCCAAGTGGACAAGAAAATTGGCATGACTTGGGGTAACTAACTGCCAGCACAGCCAGTGGGAAAATTCAGTTGTAAGCTACAGAGAAGTGATATAAGTGGTTATAGTGAAATGTGATCTGATGTTGTTCCTATCTATCAGAATCCTTGAGTTAAACACCAAGGAGGAGAGAGAAAAATGAAAGTACAAGTTTAAAGGCGACTTCTTTTGAATGGTAAACATTTGAAAGAACAGAAACTCGACAGTTAAATATTTTTCCCCGATCAATAATATTCAATTTTGCAAAGAAAAGTCAATTCATTCACATGTTCATCTCTGAAATGACAACACACACCAATCAGAATGTTGCCTTAGCTTAAAAGTAAAAACAATTTTAGCAGAAGTTAAAATTATACCACACCTCTAGTACAGAAGATTTTGTATAAAGAACGTACCTACTGTACACATGTGAAGATGGCTCTATTCCTCTTGCTCGCATACTCTCAAATGTTTGGCGTGCATGATGCATGTCCCCTCGTCGTGCATAATATTTAACCATCAAGCCATATTCTTTTCTAGCAGGCTGAAAAATTAATAACAACAAAATGAATCAAAGAACAATTACTTAATACTTATAATTAAAATTACAAAAGATAAACACAGAACTCACAAGTGCGCATTAAAAAATTTCATGCAGCCATCTATGTGTATGCAAAAAAAGATGTCACTTCCTTTTTTCAAAATAAAAGGAATTATTATACTATGTTATCAATAGCGGGTGTCACGGCCACGATTGCGGCGGAGCGGAGCAGACATGTGCCGCTACAATAGGTAGAGTAGCGGTGCATTTTACAATTGCGATTGTTGCACCACGACAGGGTGGGTAGCGGAGCGGCCGCGATCATGGCAATGCGGCCGCGATTCTCTGTGCGAGGGAAAGGTCGAAAATGCCCTCACTTTTTAGTCATTAAAGGGGGCTCTTCCTTCTCGTGCGACCTTCGTTCCCTACTTCCCTGCGAGCGCAAACCTCCAACGATGCTCCAGCCAGCGGCTCTTCCATCTCCGACAGCCTTGTCTGGAGTCATCTCAGTCTCCTACGTCTCTTTCTTCTTCTCTGGCGGCTCTTTTTTCTCCTTCTCCGTCGAGGTTGACATTTTTCTTTATCTGTTTCTTATTTCTTTCTTCTTCTTCTCCGTCGGTGTCTCTTTCCTTTTCTTTAATTTTGTTTCTTCTTTTTTTTTTCTTTTTTCGTTTTCGTTTTCGTGTTTGTTTCTTTTTTCTTTTTGTCTTTTTATTCTGCCCAGCAGAATCATGGCCTCTGGTTCACTACCACCATTGTCTAGTCAATAAGGAAATAACAAGACAACTAATACCACGCCATCAGTGGGATCTTCAACTCCAATGTTTAAGCCTACAGGTGATAGGATTGACATATTTTGGAAGTGGAACAGCTTACGGAACAAGAACAATAGGAAGAGCGTGACATGTGATTATTGCTTGAAAACATCAACCAGGGGAATTACTAGAGCGAAAAAGCATCAACTCGGAATAAGAGGAGATGTGGGTGCTTGTAGGAAAATACCGGAAGATGTTAAATTGGAAATGAAGGCAGCCTATGAGCAGAAAATTTCTGAAAATGAGTTATTGGAGGGGATGCAAGAATTAGAAAACGAAGAAGAAGAAGAAGAAGACAAGGTGCAAGAGATTGCAAGGCTTCAAAGTGGAAAAAACATCATCAACGGAGGTCACTTTAGCTGCTACCAAGAAGAGGAATACAAATGTTAAAGGTCCTCTTGATTTGCATTTTCACAAAAAAACTGAACAAACTCTCCAATTGGGAAAAGAAAAGTGGCAAACGAGCATAAATGATGCTTGTCAAAAGGAAGCAAGAGCAAGAACGGTTCAATATATTGCTCGTTTCTTTTATAGGAATGGAATTCCATTCAATGTTGCTAGATCAAAAAGTTTCAAAATGATGCTTGAGGCAATTGGAAACTATGGTCCTCATTTAAAGGCTCCAACGTTTCATGAATTGAGAGTTCCACTTCTTAAAAAGGAGATGGATTTCACAAAAGAATTGTTGAAGCATCATGAAGACGAGAGGATGAAATATGGATGCTCAATTATGTCGGATGGTTGGACGGATAGAAAGAATAGGACCCTAATTAACTTCTTGGTAAATTGTTCATTGGGAACAATGTTTGTGAAGAGTGTTGATGCTAGTGAACATATGAAGACCGGGGACAAAGTGCATGAGCTTTTGAATAACTTTGTGGAGGAGATTGGAGGAAAGAATGTCATTTAAGTGGTGATGGACAACGGGAGTAACTACGTTATGGCTGGTAAGAATTATTATTAATCAAGTTTTGATTTATAATGGTAAGTTTATAATTGTATTTGTAACTTTTCATTGTTACTAATTCAAGTTTATTGATTTTGGTCTTTTTAGGTAGAATTTTACAAACCACTAGACCAAAATTATTTTGGACTCCATGCGCTGCCCATTGTCTTGATTTGATGCTTGAAGATATTGGAAAGATCTCTAAAGTTAAAAGGGCTATACAAAAAGGCATCAAGGTTGTTGGCATAGTTATCAATCCCGGATAGCGAAGCGGAGCGACCGCTCTCAAAACTGGGATAGTGGATAGCCGGATGACCGCTATTCTAATGTTTTTATATATGTATTAAAAAATTTATAATATAAATATATAAGCTGAAAAAGAGAAATATAACTAAAAAAAATAGCCAGAGGAGTACATTAAGCAATAAAGGGGGTGCAGGAAGCAAATCAGGCCCAAAAGAAAATGCCAATTGTATTACTTGTCTTTCTTGCTGACTAGAAATTGGGGAACCAGAGGCCATCACAACAAGAAAAGGGAAGGAAGTCCCTGGATTGGACAATGAAGAAGAAACAGAGGTCACCAAGGAGAAGAAGAAAACAGAGGTCACCAAGGAGAAGAAGAAAACAGAACGGAAAGTTGGAAACGAAGGAGAAGAAGAAGAAGAAAACAGAGGTCACCAAGAAGAAAAATGAACGGAAATGAAGGAGGAGAAGAAAACAGAACGGAGAAGAAGAATGAGAAGAAAACAGAACCTCAAGGAGAAGAAAACAGCCGCTGGAGAAGAAGAAAGGGCTGCCGGAGAAGGAAGAGGCTGTGGCCGGAGAAGGTAACGTCGAGCGTCGGAGTCGGCGTCGGAGTGAACGGAGGAGGTCGCAGTCACAAATCGCGCAGAGGAAGTGAAGAAGAAGCCCAGACCTTTAAATATGACGCGAGACTTCGACCTAGGTACTGCGCAGACACGATCGTGGCCCCTCCCTCTGCAATCACGGTCGCTTCGCAAATCCCACGTCGCGTCCGCAACGTTCGCGATCTCTAACCGCACCGCAACACCACCTGCTATCGCGTTGAAGGCCCGCTCCGCCGCTATCGCAGCCGCTCCAACCGCAATTGATAAGTATGGTTGTTGGTTACATTTATAACCATATATTGGCTTTGAACATCATGAGAAAGTTCACAAGCAAGCCTAAGTTGGTGAGGCATGGAGTTACAAGATTTGCTACAACCTTCCTCATTTTGCAAAGATTGCATAAGCAAAAAACAAATCTTGGATGTTCACTTCAGATGAATGATTGAAGTACAAGGCGGCTAAAGATCCGAAGGGAAAGAAAGCAACAGCTGTTGTGCTTATGCCATCATTTTGGAATGATGTAGTTTACACTATGAGGGCTATGAGGCCTATTATGCGTGTCTTGAGGTTGGTGGATAATGAAAAAAGACCCGCTATGGGTTATATTTATGAGGCCATGGATAGGGCCAAAGAAGCAATTGAAAAGGCTTTCAATGGCAATCAAGACAAGTATAAGGACATCTATGCAATTATTGATAGAAGATGGGAGTGCCAATTGCACCACCCTTTGCATGCTCCGGGTTATTATCTAAATCGCGAGTTCTTTTATAGCAATCCGAACATTAACAATGATGCTGAAGTGCTAGATGACCTATACAAATGCATTGATAGGCTTAGTGAAAATGAAGATTTTGTAGATAAGATTCATAGTGAGCTGC
This sequence comes from Glycine tomentella, assembly GCA_007407185.1. NCBI lineage: Eukaryota > Viridiplantae > Streptophyta > Magnoliopsida > Fabales > Fabaceae > Glycine > Glycine tomentella. Next base: position 656,225 of record PYAF01000970.1, on the reverse strand, counting down.
CAATATATAAGAGGGCTGGAGGACTCTTTGGAATAAGTGCAGCAATAAGGAAAAGGAATACAATGGCTCCAGGTAAGTGGACAATTTCACTTTTTTATCAATTTAAATTATTATTTGATAATTCGTGTAAATACTAATACATATGAATTGCATTACAGCTGAATGGTGGAAGATGTATGGAGCACATACACCATATTTGCAAAATCTTGCTGTTAAAATTGCAAGTTTGACTTGTAGCTCGTCGGGATGCGAGCGTAATTGGAGTACCTTTGAGCAAGTAAGTCAATGTTCATTTAGATTTGAAACATTGAAAATTGAAACTGGAAACTGACATTTAAGCTTTTTAAATTATATAATAGATTCATTCAAAGAAGAGGAGTAGACTTGAGCACCAAAAGCTTCAAGACTTGGTTTATATTAAATATAACCAAGCTCTTCAAGATCGTTATGAGAGTCGTGATGTCATTGATCCTATTGTTTTAGATGACATTGATGATAGCAATGAATGACTATTGGGAGATTTGGGTGAAGATGAAGATGCAGATGCAGAATTTGATTTGGTTTTTGATGATGATGTGTTGACTTGGAGAGATGTTGCCCAAGCAACTGGGGCCAATGAACCTTTGAAATACGCTAGACAAACAACAAAGAAGAGGACAGCTGTAACATCTACTTCTAGGAGGGGAAAAGAAATAGAAGTGGAAGAAGTGTTGGAAGAAGAGCATGGAAATAACACAAGTGAAGATGAAGAGGAGGAAGAGTACATTTCTAGTGCTAGTGGGAGTGATGAAGAAGACAATGACATCAATCTTGAAGAGGCTGATGCTTCAAATTAAGAAGATTGTGTTTGTCTATTTTGAATTTTAATTTCTAGAACTTTAGTTACATTTGACTTTAGAGGGTTCAAGACTTACTTTGAAGAATTGTTTCTTTGACTTTTATTGACATCTACTATTCTATTTTATATTTTGCTTAAGAGTTTTTATTGTTAATGATAATTAGTGCATGAATTTTTAGTTATATTTCTCTTTACAAGCTTATATATTTATATTATAAATTTTTTAATAAATATATAAAACCATTAAAATAGCGGTCATCCCACTATCCGGTATCCCGCTATCCCAGTTTTGAGGGCAGCCGCTCCTCTCCACTATCCGGGATTGATAACTATGGTATTATAAACCTACAATTGGCTCTGACCTAAAACAAAGATCTTATTTTCTTTTATTTCACATAAAAATACCCAAACTTAATAATCATTATTTCTAATTTGCCATAGTTTTTTACGCCCTCTTCGATATTAATACGATGTAAACAAGAATTTTTAACTAATGACAACAAAAGAACATTTATCATAATGTGTTACTCCCTTATCTCAGATTTATGTTCACAATAGCTTTGGCAACCTTAAACACATACCGTTGCATACATTAGCATGCAACAAATCAGAAAATTTAGACTAGTGCAACCAAAGAAAATCAAGAAACCTGTCATCTATCTTGTTTAGTTGCCCTCTGGAGTCCTACATCTTCAAACACCCCCCAGACTCAACTAGAAAAATACAAAAAGCCCCACCTCTTATCAATTGCTCTTCAGTAATGGTGAAACAGAGGCCAAAGAGTTCAAGTTTTCCACAAAACAACTTCTATGGCTTCAAATTTTCTCTTTAATTTCCAAACATCATATTTTTGCCCCCTCATTTTAATGACTTATAGCAATGTCTCACCGGTGTTGTTATTAAGGTAAAAACCAAAAATTAACTCCATTTCTTGTTTACAGATGTATTGGAAACAGTGAAAACTATTTTTCCTTATTTACGTTTTCATTCACTGTTTTCTGATTAAACTTCAGTAAGCAAGAAATAAAATAAAACCAGAATTCAGAAAATAGAAAGAAAAAAAAATCAAACCAAAGGCCCTTCAATCATAAGCTTCCCTACAAATAAGCATCTATTTAGACAAGTTTCTCAATAACAACTTATAGGGGAAGAAAATAAGAAGGAAAACTAAATAAGTTTTTCCATAAGTTAAAATTAGCTTATGCATAAGATAATTTGTAAAAACTCTCTGATATTAGCTTTTCCAAAACCTGGTTTTTAACTTATGCATAATTTAATTTGTAGAAACTCTCTCATATTAGCTTCTGCAAAATCTGACTTTTAACTTGTGCATAAGATAATTAGTAGAAAGCTTCTCCAAAATCACATTTTTAACTTTTGCATAAGCTAATTTTAGCTAGTGACTTATTTCATTTTTTTTCTTCTTATTTTCCTCTAAGATAAGTAGTTACAGAGAAGTTTATCCAACCAGACTCTAGTTTTATCAATCACGGAAGTCCTAGGTACGCAACTACATTAAATACTTGGAGGGAGAGTTTTGTCGCACATAGTGATCCTACCGGCTCAAACAGGATTGCTTCCGGTGGAGGATACTTGTGGTTTAGACAAAAAAAAAAAAAAAAAACTCTAACTATTAAGGGCCTTTTTAAGTAAGCTTCTCTACAAACACTTCTAGAAGAAGAAAATAAGAACATAAAAATGAAATAAATTTTTCCATAAGATAAAATTAGCTTTTCATTAGCTCATTTATAGATGTCCTATTAGCTAATAAAAAACTAATTTTAACTTATAAAGAAATTCATTTCATTTTTTTTCTTATTTTCTTTTCATAAAAGTATTTCTAAAGAATCTTACACCCAACTATGCTCTAACTATTTCTCTACTCTACTATACTTATACAGAAAAACTACACAAGCAACCTTCTAAACAGAGTAAAGAGTTAATAGCAGCAACAACTAAAATAAGAAGAGCATATAGAACAAGATAATGAACCTTCTTAATTCTCTCGAAGGCGGTCACAACGGCCTGCCAATTCTCCGGCTGGGTTTCCAGAACCTTCTGGAAGCTCTTCCTGGACCTGTCCCTCTCCTCGTGCCACGTGGACGGGTACTCTCCCTTATCACCACCATTCCCTTGCAGCCACCGCGCCCTCTCTTCACTCTTCTCCCGCATCCTCTTCCCATCGTCTAGCTTCACTGTCAGCACCCTCCCATGGAACTCGACGCCGTCGAACTCCACCGCCCTCATCGCCGCCTTGTCCGCCTCCGCCTCGTCCCCCTCCCCGCTGTCGTAGATGACGAAAGCAAACCCCGCGCTCCGCTCCGTGTCGTGGTGGCCCTTTATTAGAATCACGCTGCGTATGGGGCCGAACTGCCGGAAGAACTCCGCCACCTGCGGCTTCTTCACCCACGCCGGCAGGTTCGCCACGAAGATCTTCCCCGGTTGCCGGAAATCCGAATTCCGGGAATCAGAATCCGCGCCTTCGCCGCCGCTCTCTTTTCCGGTTTCGGTGTCGATTTCCGGTGGTGTTGGTGGTGGCGGTGGCGGAGGATGAGGGCAGAGTTTGCTTGTGAGCCATAGCTTGTTAGCGAGGGGGTTTGAGGTTGGAGCGGGTTTAGTGTTTGAGGGAGGGGTTACTGGTGTGGCTTTGAGGGGTCTGGAGGGGCGGCGAGGGGTGGCGGATCTGTTGGAGTCTGACGGTGGTTTGAGGGAGAAGGATACGGTAGTGGTGGTGGTGGCGGCGGAGGAGGAGGGAGGATGGTGTTTGGGGGAGAAAACGGTGGTTTTGGTGGGAATGGATAAGTGCGAGGTGGAGAATGAGAGAGGTTCCATTGTTATCGTTTTTGGCGTTTGTCGGAGTAGCAGTATCCGAACCTCATATTCTATCCACTGGTAAGGTGGTAACAACGTGTAAGATATGATGAACCAGGTAGGCGTAAGGTATTTAGTAGTACATTGTTTTTATAAAGTAAATAAGTAAATGTTTTTTTATATTATTCTAAGATAAATACTCTTGTTTTTAACATGATTACATTAATAAAATATATTCAGAGGCGGATCTATGTATTAGATTGGAGCAGTGTCACCCTTAAATTTTCAAATTAAATTACTTATATACTCCTATTTTCAACAAAATTCACAAAATGCCCAACCAATTTGAGTGAGAGACCGTTCTGCTCACTGTGCTCAGGGCAAGTGCTTGTGCTATGTTCTCCTTCCTCTCGAGTCTCGTCCTACACCACGCTGTCCATGTCACGGCACGCATTCTGCTCCTCCTCGGCTCCTCCGCCAATCCGCCACCGTCGACCACAAACTCCGTGCTTCCGCTTCCGTTTCCATTTATGCCTTTCTGGCTTTCTGTTCTGGACTCCGAGGCTCCGAGTGATGAGGATGATGAAGTAGGTGCTTGTGAACAGAGCACAAATCCAGCTTATATGAAGCGCCTTAGAAGGTATCTCAAAGATAAAGTATTAAACTTAGGTTGTGTTTGGGTGAAATTCAATTAAGTTTACTTTCTTATTTTTTGCCCTTGATATTTAAAATTATGTTATGGTTTTAGGAAGGTTTCTAATCGCAAATCTACCAGAAGGTCAAGAAGAAAACAAGTGCAATTGTCTGACCTTGAGTTGCAGGTTGGTCTGTTGGAGGAGTACATCTGTACATGAATGGTATTTAATTTGATAAGTCTTTAATAAGGGAATAAAATGCAGTGATATTAGTTCTTAGAGCTATATTTTCATATGAACAGTTGTTGATAAAGACAATGGAACGTTACTAGCTCTCTGAATCTCTTTGTTTTTGAAATTTAAGCATCAACATTCAATGTTTGGTAAAATGCACAAGAAGCAATATAATGTGTTTTTCGTTTGAATTTTGCTTTCTCAGGTTGAAAAAATGAAAATGGAAAATGCAACCCTATACAAGCAGTTCATGGATGCTAGCCAACATTTTCGTGAGGCTGATACGAATAATCGGGTTCTGTAATTAGATGTAGAAGCTTTGAGAGCCAAGGTATAATAGGTTCTTCTGCAATATTATTCTCTAGCTAAGAAAAGGAGATTACAACTTTATAAAAGCAGGGAAAAGGAGTAATAACCAAGAACAAAGGAAGCTTGGTTTTTAATTAAGGTTGATGAATAATATCTCAACAGATTCAACAAAGTAAAATTCAACAAAGTCTTTTTATTTCCCCCACAATATGATTGTGTTGTCTGGAGAAAAATAATTTCACTTTCAGGAATGAGGCAATAATAAGCATTTTGTAAATTACCAAGCATTTATTTGGCTAAAATTTCTTAGTTCATTGAACATCTTGAACACTGTGGCAATTGGCAAGTCTATTGAAGTATAAAGTAATTTTTAATTACTGTGATGGATATGGCATGGGTGTGGAACAATTGAGCATCTCATAACTTTTTACTTCTTACTCAATCCTGCATGCTTAACAACAACTAGCAACTGCTCCTTGAATTATTTTTCATTTGATTATGTTACTTAGTAGTAATTGCATTTCAAGTAGACTTTCTTTTTTGATGCAATGCAATAATTATATACCTATAATAACCGCAGAGTCTTATTTAGGCATATTGGATTTTGATTTCTTCTTTTTATTTTAAGCTGATATCCACTTTCTATTATTATGGAAATCACTTAATAGTCAAAGTTGGATGCAGTGGTTGGAAGTTGATGACTGAAATATCTTAAATTTACATGGACTTGCTACATTCTAATTTTTAATTCATCGAAAATTTTAATTTCAAGTGACATCAAGTGTGCTAATATATTGGGTGATGCCAATGGGTCTGTCAAGCTTGCAGATTTTGGATTGGCAAAGGTACATTTCTTTAGCAAAACCAACTTTCTCAAGTCAGCATCTTATCATAGCAAATTCCAAATGCTAATCACTTGCAATTATACTGTTGGTTCTTTTTCCTTTGCAGGCAACCCAGTTGAATGATGTTAAATCAAGTAAAGGCTCCCCGTACTGGATTGCCCCTGAGGTTTGTGTCTCTGCCTGTAGCATATGTTTTACATAATTCATTTAATTGGATGAACTAGAATGATATGGATTATATGGCTATCTAATTCAGTTTAGCACACATACCAAATGTTTTCACTTGCTTCAACATAAACAATTATTCTATAGATGGATACTGAATTTGTTATGTATTCAATCAAGTGGTAGTAGTGCTAAACGTTCTCAATGTGAATTTTCTTCATCTATTGACATAGTTCAAGATAAACAAAATGAGTGTTCAAGAAAGAAAAATGATTTGCATGTTCCTGATCCAAGTGTTCCTGATCTGAGTGCCCCCCTTGATTAATTTTCTGGATCCGCCACTGAATATATTAATAATATAACTTGTTAACACATTCATAATAAATATATATAAGTTAATAAATTTCATAAATAGATAGTAATGCATTTATTTTTTACAACATTATATGCCTCTAAGTAGTTATTCCCATTCATCTTTGACATGGTCAACCAGAGACATAGTAATTTGAATGCCAACAATCTTTCTTCTGCAGAGCGCCTTAGCCTTTTTAATTTTGTTGTGCAAGCCTTGCCTACGTATTTAGCTGCTTAGACTGTGGGAAAGACTCGTAGGTCTCCCACCATGGGAAACGAATGTGGTGTGTGGAATAGAATTTTTTTTGGGGATTAGTGTTAGACTACTGTAGAGATGCATGCACTGGATTAAAATTAAAAAAAAGGTGATATCTCTTTTATTGAGTCGGACAAACTCATAACCTTGTTCTTTCTCTCTACAAATATTTGATAGGAACAAACAAAGGGTAAGGAAGAAGAAGGGGGATAGGGGTGGTGTGGTGAGAAAGCAAGATGAAAAGGAGCTTGAGGTGTTTTCCAACATGATTCCTCTTCTGTTGGGTCGGAGAAACTCATGACCTTGTTCTTTCTCTCTACAAATACTTGATAGGAGCAGACAAAGGGTAAGGAAGAAGAAGGGGAATAGGGGTGGCATGGCAAGAGAGCGAGATGAAAAGGAGCTTGAGGCGTTTTCCAACATGATTCCTCTTTTGTTGGGTCGGAGAAACTTATGACCTTGTTCTTTCTCTCTACAAATACTTGATAGGAATAGACAAAGGGTAAGGAAGAAGAAGGGGGATATGGGTGATGTGGCGAGAGAGCAAGATGAAAATGAGTTTGAGGAATTTTCCAACATGATTCCTATTCTGTTGGGTCGGAGAAACTCATGACGTTGTTCTTTCTCTCAACAAATACTTGATAGGAACAGACAAAGGGTAAGGAAGAAGAAGGGGGATATGGATGGTGTGGTGAGAGAGCAAGATGAAAAGGAGCTTATGGCGTTTTCCAACATGATTGCATCGTCTCTTATGCTCATCAATCTACGATTGTGCGTCATCAATTACGCTTGCAAATCTACAATTGTGTGTGCATCTTACACTCACGAATCTACGATCTCGCATCATTACAAACTTTGTCATTCATTCAAAGCGAGTGGCTAGCGAAGGAACTAGAATCGCCAAAAAGAGATTTGATTTGATGTTCCGAGAAAGACCACTATGTGTGGTAAAAGTTGGTCCTTCGATCTAGACCCACTATTAGCAAACAAGTGAGTAGTTGTTTCGATCGATTGAGATTTGGTGTGCATTCATTTGAATGGTTTGCGTTTGAAGTTATGTCTTGTGTGCAAATTGACATATTCTTAAGTTAGCTTCAAGTGAGTATTGCTTGGCAGGCACAAATTATTTAGTGTTCTTCAATATCATATAGTGAAGTGTTCAATAAATCGTACAAATCTTGTTTTGTGACTTTGTGCAATTAAGTAGGGGACAATTATGGAACCAATTTTGGCAAAATCATTTTTTTTAATTTAATCCAGTGTAAACATCCCCACTTTAGTCTCACAAATCTAAAAAAAAAGTTTATATCCTACGCACCACGTTCATTTGCCATGGTAAGAGACCTATGAGTCTTTCCCAAGGTAGAAGTAGTCTATGTATGTAATGCAAAAGTCACTTCTTCCTCGGTCGGTTTGTGATGACATTGACAAGAGGTGTAGAAGTTTTGTTGGGGTGATGAGGAAAATAACAGGAAAGTCCACTAGCATAATTGGGAATCTCTTTGTTATCCTAAGACAAGTGGAGATCTCGAGTTGAGGATGGTCAGGGATGTTAATCATGCTTTGCTTATGAAGGTGGGTTGGCGTTTATGGAAGGGCTTGAATGATTTGTGGGTCTAAGTCATTAGGACCAAATATAGATGTGGCAGATGGGTATCCCTATTGTTAATAAGGAGAGGCTTGGCTCAAACTTTTGGAAAAGGGATTGTTAGTTGTTGGAATGATATAGAGAAGAACATGTGTTGGCAGATTGGTAATGATAGGATTATTAGCTTTTGGAAGGATAATTGGATCCCAACTCTTGGAAGTCTTTCTGACCAAGTCAGTAGTGACATTACTAGCCAAATCGGGTTATCAACTTGTATGTTTGTTGAAAGCAATGGGCAATGGGATATTGGGTATTTTGGGAACTTTCTTCCTCGTAACATTATTGACAAAATCTGTTCTATAAACCTGCCTTTGGGGTTGAAAGGAGAGGACACTGCTGATTGGAATTTATCTAGTGATGGGGAATTCTCCACCAAGTTGGCTTATGAGAGTATTATTGGTTGTATGTCTAATGTTGATATAGGGAAATGGAGGGCCGGTACAATACATTGGTAGGCCTAAAACGAGCTTTGAAGTGATGTTTTTTTGTTGACAAAAAAATGGGACTTTTTTAAACTAATAAAATATTTAATAAAATTATTCCTATTTATTTAAAATTAAATTTTCACGCTTTTTGGGATGCAAAATCATTTATTAAAAATATTTGAGGCCTGCTACACACATGCAGGATCCACAAGACCTCGGCATAGTAGTGAGGAGTGTTACCACTGAACCACGATCCTTAATAGGGCATATTCTTAATATACATATATTAATAACAAAAAAATTATTTTTTGATGGGCCTAAAACTAAGACTTAGGTCGCCTAATCCTTGGGTCGGTCCTGGGATATTCCCTGCTGGATCTATGCCAATGTATTGTCCAATAGAAGTAGCCATGGTTCTATGTGTCAAGTGTTTGGGGAGACCTTAGATTGAATATGGAGGAATCAAAATGAGATTCACTACTAGAAAATACGTTTTTAACATCGGTTATTTTGGTCTTTCCACAACGATTTTTATCTGATGTTGAAATCACCGACGCTAAAAGTATGAACATTAACATCGATTTTCAAAAATTGATGTTAACAAAAGTAAACAACATTGGTTTTTCTAAAAAACCGATGTCGGAAAATAAGAAATAAAAGAAATAAAATGTTAAAATATGATAATTCAACATCAGTTTTCAGTAAAAATCGATGTTAATTTATGAAACAACATCGATTTTTACTAAAAATCGATGTTGTTGTGATGTAACATCAATTTTTACAGAAAACCGATGTTGCTTCATATGTCCAGTAATGTCAGTTTTCTATGAAAATCGATGTTTTTACATAAATTAACATCGGTTTTCACTGAAAATCGATGTTTTATTGTTTTTTTAATATACTGTCTGCTTTATTAATTTAACCTAATTTTAACAAGTAAAATGAAAAAACAAACATCCAGGCAGTTTCAATAGAAAAAAAACGACTAGACTAGTAGTGGAGTGCTCCTTGTTGTTCGGATCTTGACCGGGTCCGAGCTTCCTAAGCTCTATGCTATTGGGGAACTCTGCAATACAGTACAATTAAATCATATGTGAATAATAAGTAAATTCAATAATGTCAATATACATAAAATGATTGTCTTTAAGCGATTGTAATTTTAAAATATTTATACAATTGTTTTACTAAAAATCCCTTAATCACCTAATGTTTCATTCCTAACTCTAAGATGAAATATAGCCCACTGAATCTGAATTACCTTCAATCTCTCGAGTTCCAGTGATTACTTTGTACTATCGTTGACATCCAATGCATGACATAATAGTCACACCCAGTGCTTCCTTTTTGCTTATTAATAACATGTACAAATTTAAACGGAAATTAGTAATAAAAGTTATTTTGAAGACAACCATTATTTAAATGACTTACTTTAACTGCAATCTATTTAGTAGTAGCCTTTGATTTAGGTCTCTGAGTATCGTGGAACCCTTCAACACACTGCTCAAGAGAAACATGCATGCATATTGTACAATTAACATATTCATGTCTTAGAACTAATAAAGTAAATGTGTTACAAATTACAACCTACCTGTTAATTATTCCTTTCAGGTAGTTATCAGGCTTATTGTGCAACAAATATAACCACAGACAACATTGTCCTTAGGACATATAACGATTAGTTGCCAATGTGCATTGCATTGGAGAACATTAAGTTATTATATGCATACATTTTTTCAGGTCATTGGTACAATTTTACTTACTCATTCAAGTACGTTGTGAGGTAGACATGTTTCTGTAAACTCTGCAACCATTTCTTAAGATAGTCTTCGGATTCAAATTGTGACTGCCCTGATCTTTGTATGGACTATGGCTCAAAGAATCCATAGACAGAGACATGATTTGATTGCATACATAACTCATTCATATGCCTATTGTTTTGAAAATAAAGTCTGTTATGCATGAATATAAAACAATTAATAACTAATGATAGCTAACGTAAAGTGACTTACATAATTCATACCTGTAAAACGGAGATGTTCAGACATTGACCATCGTGGATTGTAGAGCGAGAACTTCTTAGACCTTTCATAAAAATGATTAAAAAGGATTAATGACATGAAAACAACGATAGATATACTAAAAGAAAAAAAAATAGTTTAAGTAATAATTTGAAAATAAATATTTTACATGTATGAAAATATATTTAAACTTATATTAAATGTTACTATATCTTGATTAAAATATTTAAAATTTTAATTTGTGACCAATTATTTTTTAATAAACTTAATGAACATGACATAAATTAATAAGAGAGGGGCATTCATGAGTATAATCTACCTGACGACAACAACTAGTAGTTTGCCAATTCAAGCGTTGTACGTAGATGACGATATTGGTAGTTAAGTTACGTGTTTGTTTCATATCTTGTTAAACCTCAACAGTTTATCGAGAAGAAAAAATATATAAAGTGATTCCGTTTTATAACGTGACTTAAAAAAACGCTCATAAATTTCGGTATTGCACGAATTCACAATACTAAGGAGATATGGACTAAGCTTAAAGAAGGACGACACCCTATCATAATTGTTAATTCATACATGATTTTTTATAGATATAATTAATATATGATAAAATTATTTAAAAATTAAAAAAACATATTATCAAATCATGATTTCTATATTATCAAACGCTATATTAGCGGATGTAAAATCGATTACTTTCCCAAGAGGTTATTAATTTCTCCTTAGGGACCTTTGCCCACCCAAAAAAAAATCTCCAATCCGGATTCTAGTGTGCACATAAAAATGAAACTCAAATCTTCATTTAATTAACACATTGTATTTTTGTTTGTTTTATTTTAGTATAGTTACTCTTTATTTTTTTATTGGTCATTTTGGATAAATGTTTCTATGTAATTCAACATCAACAACAATACCTTTAACCCAAATTAATTGGGATATATAGTAGATGGATCTAATGATATATCAGAAAAATATTAATTATTTTTTAATTATGTCCTTATTAAGAATAATAATAATAATATATAAAGCAGAAATAAAATAAATAAATGATATATTAAGAAATCATAAATAATAAATATTAATTGTATTTTTAACTTGTAAATTTAAATGACAACAAACTCTTTCTTCTTCTTTTTTCTTTTTTTTATAACAAACAACAAACTCTAGTGACCCATAAGGCTATAACCCATTATCAAAATAGAGAGAGTGGCATAAATCTAATATTTTAAACAAATTAATTAAAAATAATCGGCACCAAACAGTTTTTTGAGGAATCCTAACAAACATACTATTTTCTTCTTTTTCTTAATTCAACTTTAACATATTTTTTCTAAGTTCTAACACACACTTTTTAATTAGTTAAATTTTATTAAAAATTACAAAAGTAAAAGAAATGTTCATTAAATAGGATGTCAAATTTTCAAAAAAATTGTAATTTATAATAAATTTCAACTAATATAAAGATGTGCAAGGGTGTGTGCTCTAAAGAGGGTATCACATAATATGTTTCTAGCATTTCTTAATTTTTTTTGACAGACCACCAAACAAATTAAAGTTTATTTAAAATAAAAACATTTCAAAAGAAATTATTTAAAATAAATTCTTTCTTTGAACCAGTTTTTGGATTATTTGAGAATCAAGTACACATCAGGAAAATATATGTACATTACAACATCCATTTAAAAATATGGTATCCTTAACTAAAGGTACAAAATAATGGTGATTTTATTTAATTACTTCTTTGCTTGAAAGAAAAATTCGCTAAATAGAAACTTGTTACTCAACATTTATTTATATGCTTATACTTTTTTTGACAAGCAAGCTTTATTTACTTATACTTATAGTTCCTTAAATCAAGTATTTGTGTTAATTCATAAAAATATAACCGAATGCGAGACTTATCTTTAAATGTGGGGTCCAATCACATTTTTCAGTTTATGGTGGGACCTCTGCATGGCATGGCATGGCATGAACCATAATGCTCATAGTTGTTTCGTTGATATTCCATTTTTATATAAACTCCATCTTAGTTGTCTATTCTTTCATAGAACTGAAAACTCATTCTCTTGAAACTTTTGTTCTCCCTTGCTTCTTTGTTCTCTTTCTTTAATTTTTGCCTGATTCCATTATTTAAATTCTTGTGGGGAAAAAAGAGAAAATTTTGGGTTTTGTGAATTGTGGGACTAGGTCATGGGATTCCAAAACTTGGTATTTATTATTTTTATGATGACATTGGTTATTAGTGAATACGAAAATTCGATGGTTACTGGTCATCGTTTTCGTCATCATCACCACTCACACAAAAACTCAACCACAAAAACACTTCATGGTGGTTTCATTCAACGAAGTGGCACCCATTTTTATCTAAATGGAAAGTCACACTACTTAAACGGATTCAATTCCTATTGGTTAATGAATATAGCATCCGATCCATCTACAAGTTCTAAGGTCACTACAACTTTTCAAGAAGCTTCCCAACATGGTTTGAATGTAGCAAGAACATGGGCATTCAACGATGGA
>PYAF01000970.1:604515-643064 GCA_007407185.1 Glycine tomentella | reverse complement strand
ATATTATAAAAAAAAATACTTTTCTTTTCTAACAAATGTTATTAATTTTATCATCAAAATTTATTGCCTTACTTGCAACCTTCTTTTAACTTTTTTTTTTACTGAAATTATTTTTTTAAAAGCCATGTATACATAAAATTGTCCTGTATCCCTTTCTAAAAATAAAGTCGTGAAAACAATGTAAAAATTATATCATATTTTTCAATGAAAAATTATATAATGGTTAAATGTGTTTCTAAGACTTACAAATAGAGTGATATTTATTTTTAGTTCTTTAAAAAATAATTTGTCTCATTTATGAAAATGCATCATGCTTAGACTCTAGTTTCTATCAATTAGGGATCATAAGGATATGACTTTTTTTTTGTAAAGGACAGTGATTAAATACGATACATTTTTTAGAGTAAAAAATATAGAGAATTGTAGGGACTAATTCTTTGGGCGGAGGGGAATGCTGATGCCAAACTTTATTATATTTTTTAAGACATGGTATTAATTAGTACGAAGTTATCTAATTAAAAGTAGAGATAAATATTCCTAAGAGATCTTGAAAGATGAATATTTCCTTTTAAACATGATTTATTTTATATTTAAAAGTCAATCAAACTTTGAATATGAACAATTTAATTAAGGAGCACAAGTCGATATTACTGATAACAAATTTTATTAGATATAATTTTATTGTTTGTTTTACAAATTTTTGTGTTTGTTATTAAATGTTATTTTAATTAATTTGGTGCTCTTTGGTGAACTGTATGTTTTGTAGGGATTGGATTTTGTAATTTCAGAAGCAGGAAAAAATGGGGTACGACTGATACTAAGTCTAGTAAATAACTGGAACGATTATGGTGGGAAGAGTCAATATGTCCAATGGGCAAGAAAACGTGGTCAATATGTAAATAATGACGATGACTTCTTCACTCACCCTATTGTTAAGGAATACTACAAAAATCACGTCAAGGTAAGAATTACCAGTGAGCAAGACAGTTAATTGTGAGAGTATTAAATTATAATTATTAGATTAAAATTAATTATTTAATTACATATTTAATTATAAATTTTACGTGCTTTTTTCTTAAAAGATTTCATGAAATTTGTAATTGAATACGTAATATGAATTGTTAATTAATATAATTGTGATTAAATGTTTTTATTTACATAATAACCAAAAACTCTGAACTAGCTAATTATATGCACTTTTTTCATATGTTAATTAATATAAATTTAATCAGGAAACTATAGTATGGTTTGAAATTTAGTTTAATTTATTATGATGAAATAATCATTTTCCACGATTTATTAAAAAAATGAAAAATTATATTAAAAAAATTGTGTCGAATATGCATTTAAATATGTGAACACACATACATTTATGTAAAATAGTTATGAAGCTCAAATTTGTCTTGCTCAATAGTTTTTGTATATCTTTAATAAAATTGGCATTTTGATCGATAAATTAATTTTGAGCTATAATTACAAAAGTTACCATAATTTAAAGCTTTAATTTGCTAATAATTAATTTATGTAAGAAAATTTGTGCAATTTTATGTATTTCAATAAAAAAATTCTACTTTAGTTTCTTAATTAATGTCCTAAGAGAACTAATTAACATTTTGATGCAATGATGGGTTCATAGGCCAAAATTCATCCATGATGCAGCTTGTTTTACCTTCGGTATTATATATAATAAATAATTACCTAATTTATGAATATCAATAAAAGTAATTAAATTAGTTAGTTTATCATAAATTTTTATTTTATTTCAAGATTACTCATGATATTTAATTATTTAAGATATGATTAATTTCCAAATATAACTTTTCAACCAATTACTGTGTCTTATTTTGTTGATTACTCAATAAATGCATCCAATTTTATGGGAAAAATAGAGTAATCATTAATAGACCTAACAATTAATTAGGGATAAAAAGAAAATTTACCAATAAACTGGTCTTATATTTCTTATAATTAGGAAAAAATGTTACATTTTATTTCTTATATATAATTAGGAAAAAATGTTACATTCTATTTTCCATACAAACTAAGCTAACAAAGTAATCATTAACTAATTAGTATGATATATTCAATTATTTAACCTTTCAGTAATTTGAATTGTGATGCAGACTGTGCTGACAAGAAAGAATACTATAACTGGATTGATATATAAGGATGACCCAACGATTTTTGCATGGGAACTTATGAATGAACCACGTTCCCAAAATGACTACTCTGGGAAATCAATTCAGGTATTTTTTTTAAGGTCTTTGTTTTTCCTTTTGAACATGTAATCTATTACAAAGTGTCATAGTTACACATCTCTTACTTAAGATCATAAAATAAAGTCGTTGAGATATATATAAAACTTTTGTTAAATATTACAGGATTGGGTGAGGGAGATGGCCGCCTATGTGAAGTCTATTGATAGCAATCATTTACTTGAAATAGGGCTTGAAGGATTTTATGGCGAATCAATGCCAGAAAAGAAACAGTACAATTATGGAAATCAAGTAGGAACTGATTTCATTTCTAACAACCAAGTTCCTGAAATCGATTTTGCCACCATCCATCTCTACCCTGATCAATGGTAAATCCTTTATAAATATTTTCATTTATTCACTTCATACAGGGATGGAAATGGGTCAGGCCGCCTATCAGGAGCCTTTGGCCTGACTTGATTTGACTTGTTTATTATAAAGGTCAGGCTAAGGTTTTTTGAAAAACTTGTTTAAATAAAAAAACCTGCCAAGTTCAAGCTTAAAAATAACAACTTGTTAGGCATGTCAGACTGACCTATTTAATATATATATATATATATATATATATATATATATTGTAAATTTGTCATATCCTAATTCTGTCTATGTCCCAAAAAAATGAAAAACAAAAATATTTTTTTAAAAAAATAATTAAAAAATGAAAATGAAAGAAAAATAATTATTTTTAAAAAAATAAAAAAAGAAAAGGAAAATGATGAAATGGAAAGAATAAAAAAAGGGAAAGAAAAATATTAAAACAGAAAAAAAATGAAAAAAAAAATATTGAACGGAAGAAAGAAAAAACAAGGGAAAGAAAGATAATAAAAAGAAAAAAGGAAAGGAAGATAATAGAAAAAGAAAAATGATAAAACAAAAGAAAAGGAAAAAAAAAAGAGAAAGTAAAAAAGATTGGAATAAATTTAATTTTAAATTTACAAATTTCTATATTCATATTTATTACAAACTTTTTAATAAGCTCGTAGGCCAAGCCAGGATTTTAAATAGGTCAGGCTAAGCCTAAAAAAAAGCCTATAACATGTAAATAGGTTAGTCCAGACCTTATACTTTTAAATCAGGCGAAGACCAAGCCTAACCAATCCCGAACTGGTCTGTTTCCACCCCTAACTACATATAATATAAATCCATGTAATATCGTGTATATTGCCAGTGGTGAGACGTCAATGGATGCTAATGTTTAAGGTGAATTTGGATGCAGGGTATCAAACTCTGACGAAACTGCTCAAGATGACTTTGTTAACAAATGGGTGCAAGCCCATATTCAGGACTCAAATGATGTTTTAGGAAAGCCTATTCTTCTTACCGAGTTCGGACAGTCTTCAAGGTCTTCAAGATACAGTGTTGATAAAAGGGATAGTTACTTAGGAAAAATATACAATTTCATATTCAGCAATGCTAGTAATGGGGGCCCATGTGCAGGTGGACTTTTTTGGCAACTAATGGCCCAGGGAATGGATGGCTTGCATGATGGCTATGAAGTCATCTTCGATGAGAATCCTTCAACTGCCAATGTCATCACTCAACAATCTAAAAAGATGTCAAATCTTGAATAATTGTATGAAAAAAATATCCTTCTCTTGTAATCAAATTATTTAGTCTTACTAGCCATCAAAATGGTGGTGTGGGATGATATAATATCATAATAACTAATAAGAAAGGATCAATAAATGTGTCTTTAGAGATAGTACAATTTATCATGTTTTATCGATGTTAAACAATGGGACCACTGGAAAATCTAATGCATTATCTTTCATTCGTCAGCAGAGGTCATTATATACACATATTAGAGATACAAATCAGCAACAACTAAGGGAACGAAATATCTAAAAATAGGAAATTGATGTTTGCTATAATTTCTATTTACAATCAAGTTCCTATAATTAGTCCTACAAATTAATAATAGATTAATCAATGATACTATTCAAAATATACAACTCAACACTCCTCGTCAAGTTGGGGCATAGATATCTATCATGCCCAACTTGCCAATAGCATCTTGAAACACCTTCCCTGATACAACTTTAGTCAATATATCAACAAGCTGATCTTTAGATTTGACAAAAGGGAAATGTATAATTTTTTATCTAATTTTTCCTCGATAAAATGTGTATCAACTTCAACATGTTTAATGTGGTCATGTTGGACTGGGTTGTGTGCAATTTCAATTGCAGCTTTGTTGTCACAATGTAGACTCATAGGCTTGTCATAGTAGATTCCCAAGTCTTTTAGGACGCTTTTGATCCACAAAAACTCACAAATACCATGAGCCATACCTCGAAATTCAATTTCTGCACTTGATCTTGCTACAACTTTTTGTTTTTTGCTTTTCCAAGTGACCAAGTTGCCTTCCACAAAGTTAAAATAACCAAAAGTGGATTGCCTGATAGTTTGATCTTAAGCCCAGTCAGAATTTGTGTAGCCTTCAATGTTGGAAGTGTTATTCTTTGCAAATAACAATCCTTGGCTAGGAGTACCCTTCACATACCGAAGAACTCGATATACAACATTCATATGGTCCATACTTAGGGAATGCATGAAGCGACTCATAACACTTACAGCGTGAGACAAATAAATTAACCTTCCAACCAACCTTTGATATTTTCCAATGTCTGTTGGGACTTGATTTGGGGAAATTCCAAGCATATGATTCATTTGTATAGGTGTTTCAACAGGTTTACATGCAAGCATTCCTGTCTCAACTAGGAGGTCCAAAACATATTTCCCCTGTGATAGAAAGATCCCCTGCTTTGATCTAGCAATTTCAATGCCTAGAAAGTATTTTAACTATCCCAAATCTTTCATATGAAATTCAAACACTAGATACTCCTGTTACAACTTCATGTCACATGGATCATCACTAGTCAAAACCATGTCATCAACATACACAATCAAGGCTGTTACCTTTCCATTTTTGTGCTTTATGAAAAGAGTATGGTCTGCATTACTTTGTTTATACCTGAAGTTCTTCATGGCTATGGAGAATCTCCCAAACCATGCTTGAGGTGATTGCTTAAGCCCATACAAGGCTTTCTTCAACTTGCAAACTTTATGTCTTCCTAAAGAACTCCTTTTGACATTGGTGGTATTTCCATATAGACCTCTTCTTCAAGATCTCCATTTAGAAAGACATTTTTAACATTAAATTGCTTCAAGGGCTAATCTCTGGTTTAATTAAAAGAGGCAAGTCTCGTCTGCGCCATCGTAAAAGGTTTTTGACACTGCATCCTGAAAATATAATGAACACTTATGCAAATAACAAAGAGGGGGGGTGAATTGGTTTTACCTTAGAGTTTTAAAATTTCCTTTCAAAATTTATAACAGCAGAAGACTTTCAAAAGGATCTTATCTTTCAAAACCAATTAGAAAAACAATTTTCTTCACCAATCAAATCACTCTTGTGCAGTAACCATGTTTGTATGATGAACAAATTCTATACTTTAAGAATATAATGAAATACAAGCTGAAATCTCAATACACACAAGATTTATACTAGTTCACCTCTCTATCCCAGAGGCTACATCTAGTTTTCTTCCAACCAAATCTTGATTAGAGTTCCACTATAACAAATATTTGTTCTTTACAAGCTTACACTGATCTCTCTTACCCACCCTAGGTAAAATTCAAAATCTATACCCTATA
The DNA here is from genome assembly GCA_007407185.1 of Glycine tomentella. Taxonomy (NCBI): domain Eukaryota; kingdom Viridiplantae; phylum Streptophyta; class Magnoliopsida; order Fabales; family Fabaceae; genus Glycine; species Glycine tomentella. The sequence continues at coordinate 637,152 of PYAF01000970.1, read as the reverse complement.
GACTTTTCAAAAGACCAAGAACCAGAGATCCCCTCTTTGTTCTTCCCTCTAGAAAACCTTTCTAGAAAAAACTTTAAAGAATACAAATGTTATATGGAAAATACAACACAATAACAAAGCAAATATCAATAAAAAATCAAGCTTAAAGTTCAAGAAAGATATCACCTTATAATCCTCAGCTAATTCAATGATATGAAGGATTTAAACAATCTAAGAATATATACAACAGATGAATAATACTCTTTCTTGATGCTTTCTTTAACCACTAGCTTGAACAATACATCAATCCTTAAGAATTATAGCTAAAAACACAAGTAACTCTCCATGATACTCATCATATTTGATTTTCTCACTAAACTCAGCCTTGGGTACTCTTGAGAACTTTAGAAGGTGTCTTTCAAAAGGCTTGCACGAGTATCTCTGTTTTTCACTTAATTAATAACACAGACCAAGCTGTTCTATTTATAAAAAACAGATTTAATCGATTAACACAAACCATGTCTAAAACATATCAATGCACTTTTAATCGATTACGAACATCTGATAATCGATTAAACCAGATGAACATGCTGTGTAAATTTATGCAGAAGCTTATGTAATTGATTATTTCTCAAGATAATCGATTATCACAGAAACTTTCTAATTCGATGTTAAGCTTATTTAATCGATTACGAACTAGTGGTAATCGATTAAAATGTTCAAAAGGCATTTTCCAGAAAACACACACATGGTGTAATCGATTATTTCACCTATGTAATCGATTAAAGCAATGAGAAACTGTTTTATAAAATTCCTAGTTACCTTTATGAATTTCTATCAATTTTCTTATTACCACATGATTAAATATAATCAAATGAATGTATGAATGCATGAATTATCAAAAGTTAATGAGGATTATTAAGCTTTATCAATTGAACCAAGCTTAACAAAAATTACATATGCCATCAAATTGATTGGGCATGTAAAACATCAAAACTCATATGCTTTAAACTTCTTGATTCCTTTGCTTCAGCTTCCTCAATTCTAACAATCTCCCCCTTTTTGATTTTGAGCATGCCAAATATTTAATTGATGAAACATGCTTCAATGAAGAGATGTGTAATCTGAAAATTTCTCGACTTTTGCAAAGATCAAGCATTATCATAACTTGATTGATTTAAAAACATTTAGACATTCATTAGGTATTTATATAATAACTCCCCCTGAGTTTTTTATGCTAACTCCCCCTGAGTTTCTTAGATTATTTTGTTTTAAGCATTTTAAATTATCAAAGCAATTCATTTCATTCATTAACTACTCCTATTTGATTCATTTTTCTTACTATCTACTCCCCCTATTTGGCATATCAAATTCAAAAGTAGACATAAGCAGACAAATAGTAAAGGAAATAGAAACAATTTCATTAATCATAAAATAAACCAAATACATCAAACATAAAATAAAAACTGAAACAAACATAACAAAATACAAAACATAACATAAAACATACTCAATTATAGATTAGAACTAATCCAAATCCCTAGATTCATCTCTAAAAATCTTGGATTCTATGTTCTTTACTCTAGTCTTAAGTTCTTCTAATGAAGAGTTAACTTCACCCCTTTGCTCATGATGTAAAGAAAACAAGGCATCCATCTTTTGTATCATCAAAGATTCAAAATGTGAGTATTGAGGTTCAGATGGTGCAGGTTCTTCTTGTTTTTCTTCAGCATTTCCTAATTGATTTCCTTCCTCATCACTCTATTCTCCTTCCTCTTCAGCTAAAGGAATAGGTTGGCCTGCCATTTGCCAGGCATATGGTGTCTTCACCATTCCAAGCTTAGTGAGGTGCTTCTCCTTAATTTGGTTGTTGCTTGCATTGGTGTGATCCATGACTTCATTGGATACATCCACTTGAAAATAGTCAATGAATCTTGATACTAAAACAACATAAGGAAAGGGGTAGTTTACCAATCTCTTGGATTTCTGCATGATCTCTTGAAGAATAAGGATCCAATTCAGCTTGATTCCTTTCTTTAATCCATAAACTACATGGAGATCATCATCTGTAGCTTGTGCATGGTTGGTTGGTCTTGGAGTGAGAATGTAGGTGATGATGTAGTGTAGGAGCCTATCTTCATGAGTCATAGGTCCTGTGCTCAATCTTAACCTCAGATTCATGTGAGGATCAATGAGAATTCCACTGTATGTTTCCATTCTGTTGTAGCCTTCAGCTTCTTCATCAAATCTCCTTTCTCCATCAAAGGTGATCCCAACAACTTCATGCCAGATTTTTGGAGTAATCTCCATAGCTACTCCATTAACTTGAGTAAGAATTATTCCATGCATAGAGATTTTGGAACATGTGTAGAAGACTTTTTACCAAGTCAGGGTAAAAAGTCCCTTTCATTTCAACAAACTTAGTTAGACCTTGTTGTTCTAACATTTATGGAAATTGAAATCCTTGTTCAGTGAACCATCCAAGGTTCAAGAACTTTGGAGGGCAGAGAAGCTTTGTAGCATTGAACTATAGGTAGTTCATTTTGTCAGCTTCATTGGTGAACCAATGATCAAGCCTACTGACAATAGGATTTGAGGGTTGGGCTTGAGCTTTTCTCTTTGAGGTTTTGACCTTTTTGGAGGTAGACATTTTTAGAGAGTAATGGATACAAATTTAAGAAATTGGAAGAAAAAGAACTTATAGAGCAAATGATCTTAGAACAAGAATATAGAGACAAAGGGTAGAAAAATAGCAAGGTTTGAAGGTTTGAGATTGTAAGTCTCAAAAGGTCTCTATTTATAGGCTATTTGGAAGTAATGGGCAGTTGAAAATACAAAAAAAATAGTTTTTGTGACCCTTAATCACTACCATTAAGGCTTAGATTCTATTAAATCGTGTTTAATTGCAGTTGGGCAATTTTAAAACTGTCAAATTTTTGCAGTAACCACTTAAATAATCGATTATTTCGTTATGTAATCAATTATTTTATTCATAATTTCACTTCTGAGAAATGAAGTAATCGATTAAAATACAGAGTAATCGATTATGTCAGCATAGATGGTTTATAGAAGACGAAGTGTAATCGATTACAATTGGAGATAATCGATTAAAGCAGAGTGAGACACATTTCTCAGACAAGCAAGACTCAAATAATCGATTATTTTGATGAAGTAATCGATTATTCTAGAAATGTTCAAAATTTGGAAAACACCTGAGACTATGTAATAGATTAATTCGTCGATTTAATCGATTATTCCAGAGTGAACTTGTTTTTTCAAAAACTCGAGCTGTGAATAATCGATTATTTCGATGGTTTAATCGATTACAACAGCTTTGACTTGTATTTTAGAAGCACCAGATGAGCAAATAATCGATTAAGATTTTATGGTAATCGATTATATCAACATAGATTCTTAAAAATCATATTTTATGCAGCTTCTAACATGTATTATAATTCTAATTTGAGTTATTGTCTTTCATGCAATATTTAAGCCATTCATCAACAGAGTAATAAGCATAGGAATTTCAATCAACATATACTAGATTCATCCAATATTCTAAGCATATTTCTTAAAGTAAAGAACCTATCTCTATCCGAAGGTTTGGTAAAAATATCAGCCAATTGATTGTTACTATCAACAAACTCAATTTTAATGTTACCTTTATGCACATGATCTCTGATGAAGTGATGTCTTATTTCTATGTGTTTTGTCCTGGAATGCATGATTGGATTCTTGGAGATATTGATAGCACTTGTATTATCACATAGAAGTGGAATGTGTTAAAGTTCCACACCAAAATCTTGGAGTTGTTGCTTCAACCATAAGCTTTGAGCACAACAACTTCCAGCTGATATGTACTCAGTTTCAGCTGTTGACAAGGCTACACATGATTGCTTTTTGCAATGCCAAGAAATTAAAGAGCTTCCCAATAGATGACAAGTACCACTTGTGCTCTTTCTATCCAATTTGCATCCTGCAAAATCAGAGTCAGAGTAACCTATTAAGCTGACTGTTGTACCTTTTGGATACCAAAGTCCCACTTTTGGTGTAGACTTTAGATATTTTAAGATCCTTTTCACTGCAATTTGATGAGACTCTTTAGGATTGGCTTGATATCTAGCACACAAGCAAACACTTAACATAATGTCAGGTCTACTTGTTGTAAGATAAAGCAATGATCCTATCATCCCTCTATATCTTGAGTCATCAACTCTTTTCCCTTTTTCATCTGAATCTAGGTAGGTAGAAGTTCACATTGGTGTTGCTGCAGCTTTGCAAATTTCCATGTCAAACTTCTTTAACATTTCCATACAATATTTTGATTGGCTAAGGAAAGTTCCATTCTTCATTTATTTAACTTGTAGTCCTAGAAAGAATGTGATCTCTCCCATCATAGACATTTCAAACTCTTTTTGTATGCTAGCTGAAAATTCTTTATACAAAGAATGATTTGTGGAACCAAAAATGATATCATCAACATAGATTTGTACCAAGAGTATATCTTTGTTTCTTCTTTTGATGAACAAGGTTTTTTCCACTTCTCCTCTTGTGAATGATTGATCAAGCAAGAACTTGCTCAACCTCTCATACCAAGACTTTGGAGTTTGTTTCAATCCATATAATGCTTTTCTCAATCTGTATACATGGTTAGGATATTGATGATCTACAAAACCAGGAGACTGGTCAACATATTGAAAATAATAGGAATACTTCAATACAACCAAGAGGGGGGGGGGAGAATTGGTTGAACCTTGGTATTTAAAAATTTTCAATTAGAGTTTTCACAGGATCTTTATCACTTTAAAAATTGTTTTGAAACCAAGAATCTTATATTCAATAAAATTCCTCTGTCAAGAAAATCAATAGACAACCAAAATCTTTTTGTGCAAATAATTTGATTCACAAACCAAAGCAATAAAGAGATGAAGAGATTAGAATAAAGATCAGCCACAATTTTTATACTGATTCACTTCAAACACTATGAATGGAGTTCTTCCACTCAACACTAGAATGGAGTTCCATTATTGCAAATTAATGTTCTTACAAGATATTACAAGCCTTTCTTTATCAACCCTAGATAAAGTTCAGAAATCTAAAACACTATTAGATTCTTAGAAACCAACCCAAACTGAGAACACTACTCAGCAACTCCTAGAGAAACACTATCTCTAGTTATCATGCAAGAAACTCATTTACAATAAGCCAATCTTTACAGAAATCAAATAACAGATTTTACATCCACAAAGAATAAGGAACGAATTCACCTGATAATCCAATGAACAAAATGCATATGTATGATTCACCAGGTTGAAAGAATGAATAACAGATTCAATGCATCCCTTTTCTTACTCTTTGAAACTCAATGATGCTTCACTCTTCAAATCAAAAACCCATATGAATTTTTGTGAAGCCAAGACGTTTTTGAACTCAGAAAACTCACTAAAGAAAGCTCATGAACGTTTGTGATTACCCAGAATTCGAATTTCTCAACTCTTAAAATCACAGAGCAATGGGTTGTATTTATAACAACTTTCTAACTGAAAATAATCGATTAAACACGCTCCTGTAATCAATTATTTCGCATATGTAATCGATTAATTCAAGAATGTAATCGATTAAAGTGTTTATGATACGTTCTGGGTTTGAGCTATGAACATTATAATCGATTATTCCGTCACGTTATCGATTAAACCAGACACTCATGATTTTCCAAATACACTGAGTAATCGACTACTGAATTTGTTAATCGATTAAGACAGACAGACCAATATTTTCAAACGAACTATGTAATCGATTAAAACGATATATAATCGATTAAATCAGCAGAATATGTTAGTCATAGGCATGATATGTAATCGATTACGAACTTCTGTAATCGATTAAGATAGGAAGTATGTTATTTCAATTTTAGCCTAGGTAATCGATTAATTCGATATGTAATCGATTAAAACAGGAAAACTTCATTTTTCCAAAAACTTGATTTTAATTTTGCCTCAATTATTAATTGCTTTTGTATTGGCCCTCATTCTAACAATCCTAAATGAATGGTTATGCATGATATGCACATTGAATTATCAGATAACACATCTTCCCTTTTACAGGAATCAAATTGATCTTCAAGCTTCCAAGACACTTTTGAAATGAGGCATGTTGAAAGGACAAAACTCCAAAGCTTGATTCCTTGTCCATCCTTTCATGACTCCTCTTGAATCAACACATATCTCTTCATCAATATAACCATTAAGAAATGCACTTTTCACATCCATTTGAAACAATTTAAAGTTCAACATACATGCATATGCAAGAAGTAACCTTATGGCCTCTAGTCTAGCAACTGGAGCATAAGTTTCATCATAATCAATGTCTTCCTCTTGGTTGTAACCCTTTGCAACCAATCTAGCTTTGTTTCTTATTATGATGCCACTTTCATCCAGCTTGTTCCTAAAAACCCGCTTAGTGCCAATAGGTGTGTGAGTGGAAGGTCTAGGGATAAGTTCCCAAACATTATTCCTTTTAAACTGATTTAACTCCTCATGCATAGCAATTAACCAATGTTCATCTAAGAAGGCTTGTTCAATATTACTTGGTTCAATTTGTGATACAAAAGCCATAGTGCAACAAAGATTTCTTAAAGAAGATTTAGTAGATACTCCCTTAGATACATCACCAATTATGTTGTCCAATGATAAATCTCTTGTGATCCTCCAATCTTTGTGTTTAGGTGTGGCTACTTCTTGATTGGAATCTAGTTGTGCTTCATCTTCTTCTTGCTTACTAACTTCAATATGCTGTTGTTTTTCCTCTTTAGTTTCTACATCATTGTCACTTAAAACTTCTTCTAAAGAAGGGTTAGATTCATCACACACAATATGCACAGATTCTTCAACACACAAGGTTCTCTTGTTAAAGATCCTATAAGCCTTACATTGCAAGGAGTATCCAAGACAGATGGCTTCATCAGCTTTTGAATCAAACTTGCCAAAATTATCTTTGCCATTGTTTAAAACAAAGCATTTACTGCCAAATGCCTTAAAGTGAGAAATGTTTGGTTTCTTTCCTTTATAGATTTCATAAGGGGTTTTCTTCAAAATAGTCCTTATAACAAATTGTGCTCACAACATCTGCCCAAAAATCCTTAGGTAATTTTGTTTCATTTAGAAGAGTCCTTACTCCTTCTTCAAGTGATCTATTTTTCCTCTCCACAACACCATTTTGTTGTGGTGTTCTTGGAGCTGAAAAATTGTGATTAGTTCCAAAATCTTCACAAAACTTTTCAAAGTGTTCATTTTGGAATTCACTACCATGGTCACTCCTAATTGAAATAATATTACAACCCTTTTCATTTTGAATTAACTTGACTAGTTTCTTAAAAGTTGTGAATGCTTGGCTTTTGGATCTAATAAACAATGTCCAGGTGTATCTAGAATAGTCATCTACTATAACAAGTCCATAATAATTTCCTCCTATGCTCATGGTTCTTGAAGGACCAAATAAGTCCATGTAAAGCAATTCAAGAGGTCTAGAAGTAGAAATCATGTTCTTACTTTGGAAAGAAATTTTTGTTTGCTCTCCTCTTTAACATGCTTCACAAATTTTTTCCTTCTCAAACTTAAGCTTAGGTAGACCAATTACTAAGTCCTTCCTTATTAACTTGTTGAGATGAAGCATGTTAATATGAGATGTTCTTCTATGCCATAACCATGTTTCATTTACTTTACTCATTACGCAATCAGTTTTATGTATGAATGCATGGTTAATGGACAAAACATAGATGTTACCCTTCTTTTGCCAATCTGTGCAACTTTACCATTTTTGCCTTCATGTATCAAGCAAGTCTCATTGTTGAAGGTGACTTTGAAACCTTTGTCACACAATTGACTAATGCTTAGTAAATTGTGTTTCAACCCTTCAACATAAAGCACATCCTTGATCTTAGTGGTTAAGCTGTCTCCAATGTTGCCTTGTCCAATAATTCTACCTTTATTGTTGTCCCCATAAGTAACATATCCTCTTTCTTCAAGTACTACATCTGTGAGCATGGATATATCTCCGGTCATGGGTCTAGAGCATCCACTATCTAGGTACCATATTGATGATTTTGCTCTAAGACACATCTGCACAAATCAAATTAAAGAGAGAAATAGGGTCCCCAATTTAAGTTGGGTCCAAAAGGGTTAGTTGTTTTCTTTCTTTTCTCAACCCAAATGCATTCTCCATTTGGAACATAAAACCTTCTAGCAAAGCAATTGGGAATAGGAGCTATGAAAGTTAGAAAATGTTAAATACTTATTAAACACTTAAGCAAAACAATTTCTATCGATTTTAAATAGCCAGAAAAATAAATGTGATAAATTATGATTGTTACATTATCACTAAATGAAAAATCAAATGAAAAAATAGTTTAGGAACTAAGATTGAACAAATTTTAGTTGAGAGATTAATAATAAAAATGTTGAATAATCGAGAAATAAAAGCATGTTTTATTTTATTTTTATTTATGTTTTATTTTCTTATTCTTTGAATGTGTTGTTATTAATTAATATATGTATAATTGTTATATATATTGTGTTTTTCTTTTGTATTTTATTGCTTTTTTATATTTTCAAGTAGGCGAGAGTGAGTTTAGAAGCCAACCTATTTATGTCATGAACCCATGATGGGTTGAGCTGAGTTGTGAATTTTTTACTTACTATGACATCCTTTTTTTTTTTCTTGATTATTACGATTTAAAAAAAGTATACCCTTTGTTAATTATTATTACGAGGAAAAGTTAACTTAATCTAAAAGTAATTCTAAGATAATTATCTCTTATTATCATTTTTTATTTTCTTATAATATAATGTTACAAGGAATAACTTCTTAATGGTTAGATTAAAAGAAAATAAAGAACAATATAATAAAGAACTTTCTCAGGAATAACTTAATCTAAAAATAACTTTGTTCATTATTATTATTAATATCATTATTATCTTTGGTTCTTTATATGAGAAATAAATAACTAAATAATCAACATAAATATATTATAAATTTAAATTTTATTCCAAAAATACTCATGTATTAATAATATTTTTATATGGAAAACTTTGTGTTACTTATGTAAACATTTTTATTTACTACTAGAAAAAGTGCTTTTAACATTGGTTATTTTGAACATTCAATATCGGTTTTGAACTCATTTTGAAATGACTATCGTTAAAAATAGTTCATTTCAACATCAATTATAAAATCCAATGTTGAAATCCATTGTACAACATTTGTTTTCCCTAAAATCGATATGGTATACTAGTAGCAAATAGCCCAAAAAACAAGCATAAATGATATTGGTTCTGCCAAAATCAATGTTGTATAGCACAATACAACATTGGTTTTGTCAGAACCGATGTTGTATATCACAATACAATTAACATTGGTACTCTCCAAAATTGGTGTTGTAAGTACTATACAACATCAATTTTGCTAGAATCAATGTTGTATAGCACAATACAACATCAGTTTTGGGGAGAACCGATGTTGCTTTTGCATTTTTTTCAATATTTTGTTTATTTATTAAATGAACCCAAACCTGTAAATTACAACAGAACCAATCCAGGCCAAAACCAAATCAATCCAGACAATATATATTATATTAAAATCATTATTGAATAAATACTAATAAAACAATAATGTCAATACATAAATATCATCTATAACCTAAGATTTACATAAGTCTTACATTTGCAAAATTTCTTAAACACTACTTGGTGTTTCATTTTTAACTCTTAGTAAACATCTTATCCATTGAATGTGAATTGTCTTTATTCTCTCTGGTTCCAATGGTCTTTGATCAATAAAATACTGCATGATATAAAACATAACTTAAACAATGTAAATAATGACAACTATAAAAAATGAAATTAGTTTTGAAGTAAACAATTACCATTTTCCAATTACCTTGAAATCTCCTAGGACTATGGTTTACATCCAATGCACAACGTAATAGCTGCACTCAATGCTTCCACTTTACTTATTACACTAAATTCAATAAGATGTTCAAAGTTATCCCAAAATTAGTGTACAAAGTAAAAAAAATGTCATTTTGATGAGATCAAGCATTGTTTAAATGACTTACTTTAATTGGAATTGATTTGGCAGTTGCCTTGGATTTACTTCCATGATTATCATTGAATCCCTCTAAAGCACTGGTTAAGAGAAACATGCATATATATTGTACAATTAAAATATTGATGTCAAATACTAATGATAAAGTAAATATGTTACAAATTAGAATTGACTTGTTAACCATTCCTTTCAAGTAGTTGTCAGGCTTGTTGTGCAAGGAACATGACTAGTGACAACATTGTCCTTAGGACATATGACCACTAGTTGCCAATGTCCACTACATTGAACAACATTAAGTTATTATGATGTATACATTATTTAAATTTATTTGTTCAGTTTTACTTACCCCATTCAAGTAGGATTCTAGGTAGACATCTTTTAGTGAATTTTGTAACCATTTTTTAATATAATCCTCAGATTCAAGTGTTTATTGAATCAACCATGCAAGAGAATTATGGATTCAAAAAATAGGACATAAAGCTACTATTAAGTGTTATGCACTTTTATCTAAGATAAAATTAAATGACAGTTTTGGAGGATGAATGCAACAACCAAAGCTAAGAAAACATAACTTACATGCACAATTTTAAAACTTATCTAAAAAAATTCAGCTCATAGGGAATGAATGAATGAGTATGTTGGAAGAATGGAGTTGAGCATGATTATGCTTGCATAACCCCCTACCCAAATCCAACTACCAAACATTCACATAACCTGTTAAAAATGATGGCAATCTCTTTACAACATTTTGTCAAGTTAAAAACATTAAAATAATAACAATAAAAAAGATATAATTAGCTTAACTTTGGCTTTTATGCTCCAAAAGAAATAAGTACATCACAAATTCTAAAATGAGCATTTTCCCGTGCCTAACTAACCTCCCTAGCTAGCAGTTGCTAAAGCAAAGGTGACCATGTAAGACAAAGCAGGCATTATATATATATAGTGATCAATCTGACAAGAGGGGAGATCAAACAGTCTAGTTAATAAACCCAAAGATAGGGAAAATGATTGTCAAGAACCATTTTAGAATCACTACAAGAAGTCTAGCCAAGGCCCTTTTGACCAAACTCTTGGTTTCGTGTACCCCAATGAATTTCTCCCAAACAAAATAAAAAGATTATTGCAAGCAAATCCAAAAGTTATCTATCTTGAAAAATTATCTCATTTGTTAAAATTCTCATCTTTCAAGGGAATGAACTATGTGAATTTGAGGGCCGTGTATGAGCAGAGGTATGCACTGTAAGGACTTCTTCATAAATTTGGGTCTATTTGACTTAAAACTCCTAATCATATTATGTAATAAACAAATAATTCACATAACAAAAAAAAAAAAACTAATTAAAAAAAGATAAGCCATGGCAAGTTTTTTCATAGATCCTAATGAGGAATTTGATTAGAAATCTTAGAAAAAATTGGCTTCTAAGGCCTATTTATATTTGATATAAAATTTCTTACCACCCAGAACAATTTTGCTTTGGTAACTACTATTCTCACTATCACTTTTTGAAAAATAGTGGAATTAGACCAAACTCAATACACCCTTTTCGATATGCTATTGTTGTTAAATTTCATTCTACATTTAAGAGTGTATGGTAAGATGTCCAATAATTTATAAGCTACTTTTAGTAGATTATAAGCTAGTTTGACCAATTAAGTTTATTTGATATACAAATTTATTTCAGTAGCTTATAAATTATTTTCATAAGATACTTCAACTAGTATATAAAAGTTAGTTAACTTATTCCTTTTTGTTTTGTCAAATTATTATTTGTCCATTTTTGTTTTTATTTTTATTTCTTACAAGTGTTTTCTTATAAAAAGAATCTTGCTTAAGAGGCACATTTATACTCTAAATGTACTAGAACTCTAGAATGGGCCTAGTGGTGGAGGTTTAGATAATATATTGATATCATTCTAACTTCATTCTCAACTTGGATTGTGATATGTACCAAAATGGTGGAGGTTTAGATAATATACTAATATCAAGCTTTGAGCTTAGAAGTTCCAATGATTGTTATGCCACAATGGGCAGACAAAATCACCTGCAAAGCTTATTAAAGATATTTGGAAAATAGACCTAAGAGTTTCGACATATATGACAAAGGGATTTTTAGAAAGGAAGCTTTGTAGCATACCGTAAAGGAATTGTTAAGACTGAAATAGGAATAATAAGGATAAAAATAAATGTTGTCTAATGGAAGAAATTAGTAGCAGAGGCAGTGGATGAGGGTGGAAGTTCTCAAATGCATAAGGATGTATCTAAGGAATTTATGTAAAAAATTATTTGGTTGATGACCTTTTTCACAAATTCTGGGTTTGTAGTATCATTATTTAAACAAATATCTATTTCGTCTAGTCATATTTTAAACAAAGTCTTTGTATTTAGCAATTTTCACATCTAGGCGAAATTATAAAGGGTTGTAGCTCGCGCCGGGTTTTTCCAACATTGCATAATAGTTGAGATTTTTACACATCAAAATCAATTTAAAGATTAAAAGGATTTATATAAATATAATTTCTAGTTATAATACTAATCAAGAGAAGAGGGGAACCTGAAACTGATGGCAGTGGCGACGAAAGGCAAGGACCAACATCGACAATGAGAACCTAGGGCTCAAGATGACAATGACGAGCACAAATAGAATTCTTTGAACACTAAGGTTTGGGCATGTGACAAGAAAACACTTTGCACACAAGCCATAACAATGATGACCACAACAACGACAATAGTGACACGAAAGGGCTTTGGACATGAACATAAGGCCTTGAACCTGAAGATTTGGGCGCACGACAATATGAATGGAATAAAAATGATAACGTTTGAGGTTTAATCTATTATTAGGGTCAAAATAGGTTTATATTAAAATTGTTGTTAACATAGACCCACAACATCTGTTCTAAGAAAAATTAATGTTAATGCATGAGGAAAAACATCAATTCTAAATAAAATCGATATTGAGTTTAATACTTAATATCGGTTTTCTAGAATCGATGTTAACAACGTCCACTTATTTACAATAATGCCACCATCAAGTTGTTAACATTGGTTTTTATGTAAACCGATGTTTACTGAGTGACATAAAATGTATATTTTGTAGTAGTGATAATTCCGCCAATGAAATTTTTAGTTGAACATTTGTGTGAAACTTCCTTGATATTTGTGTAGTTTTCTTGTATACTATTTAATTCATCAATTTCAAAACTTTTTGGTGATTATAATGATTAAGTTGGACAAGGATATTATGGCAATATGTATATGTATATATATTTCTAGAAATAACCAATAGTGCTTTAGTGAGATTTTATGCTATAGTTTTATTTTACTGCCTTATATTTATAATTAATGTTCTATTTCACCCTTTAATTTTCCCTTTCGCCATCTTCGAATGATGAAATGGATATACATAAGAAGCACTTTTGACAAACTCAACAGTTGTTCCTCTTAACTGGGAATAGGTGGTCTCGACAAATAGTTCATGCTAAATGGGAGATCAACAAGGCATCAAGAAGTCTTTCAACCCTTTACAAAAAAGTCAATTGTACTCTGACTTTGAGAGTATAGAGATGCTCATCACTTTACCATCACTTGTGAGCAGTGTTAGAGAGCAGGAGGAACCATTACACATAGACATGAGATGCCTCAGCAACCCATTATTTTTTGTGAGATTTTTGATGTGTGGGGTATTGATTTTATGGGTCCATTTCCTGTTTCTCATGGTTTTTCATATATTTTGCTTGTTGATCATGTTTCTAGATGGGTTGAAGCTAAGGCCACCATAACTAATGATTCTAAAATTGTTGTGGATTTTTTGAGATCCAACATTTTTTGCAGGTTTGGTGTTCCTAGAGCCATTATTAGTGATCAGGGGAGCCATTTCTATAACCGATCATTGGCACCCTTGCTTCAGAAGTATGGGGTTGTGCATAGAGTTGCTACAGCTTATCATCCCCAAACTAATGGGCAATCAGAGGTTTTTAACAGAGAGATCAAGCAAGTGTTACAGAAGGTGGTGCAACCCAACAGGAAGGATTGGAGCAAGCTACTTGAGAATGCTTTATGGGCTCACAGGACCGCTTACCGAACACCTTTGGGGATGTCTCCCTATAGGGTGGTTTTTGGTAAGTCATGCCACCTTCCGATGGAGATTGAGCATCGTGCTTATTGGGCGGTGAAGAGTTGTAACATGGCATTTGATGAAGCGGGTATGGAAAGGAAGCTTCAGTTGCAAGAACTTGAAGAGATCTGCTTAGAAGCCTATGAGAACTCCAAGATTTACAAGGAGAGAGTGAAGAGATTTGATGACTCTAGGATTCTTAGAAGGAGTTCTATAGTGGCCAAAAAGTTCTCTTGTTTAACTCTTGCCTTAAGCTTATTTCCGATAAACTTCGATCTAGATGGGATGGACCTTTTGTTATTACTAATGTTTTTTCCCATGGTGCAATTGAGATTAAAAATGAAGTTAGCGAAAAAGTCTTCAAGTTTAATGGTCACCAACTCAAAGTATTTCATGAGAGCCCTCAAGTGGAGGAGGAGCTTGTGACAGACATCTCTTTGGTCTTGCCAATTTTGTGTGATGATGCGTCTTGAATGACATTTGGGGAGTTTCCTTTTCCCTTCTTTTATTTGTTCTCTCTTTGTTTGCATTTCTTTGCATGCTTACATTGAGGACGATGTGCATTTCAAGTGTGGGGTGAAGGATTCCAAAATCTGTTTTCTTATTATTTTCTATTTTCTGTTTAGGTTTCTTTCTGTATGTTTTATGTTTCTGTTTTTACATTCTATTTTCTGTTTTAGCTATCTGTATTTTGTTTCTGTCTATTTTCTATTTTTTGTTGATTTTCTGTTTTCTAGTTATTTTCTATTTTCTGTTTATTTGTCTGTGTTCTGTTTGTCTATTTTAGTTTTTGAGTCTGTTTCTGTTTTCTATTTTCTGTTATATGTTTTTATTTCTTTTTGTTTTTGTTGTTGTTTCTGTTATTGTGTTGCAGTTTTTGTTTTCTTTTGTTGGTATTTTGTTTTTACATTCAGAAAATTTTTTAAAAAATAGAATTTAGTCACTTTTTCATGTTTTTCATAGGATTTCTAACTTGTATAAATTGTGAGAAATGTACAAATTTTGGTTGGATTGAGAGGTTTCATGCTTAATGTGAATCATTGTTGCAATTGTTGAAGTGATATGTAGGCTTGAGAAATAGAATTTAAGATGGATCATGCGTGATCGAATTATGCCTTGTGAGTTTTTGGACCTTTGTGGATATGTTCTTTCATGTGTAATTTCACCCTTGTGCTAGATTACTCTATGTTTTGCCTTGCCTCTTTTGACATTCCTTGTTGCACATGCTTTGATTGAGATTATTTAGGCCTTCTTTCTTTTGGCCACTAGCCAAATAAACTTATCCTTGTATCAATATCCATTGTCACCCTTTTTGAGCCTTTAACCTTTTCTTTCTTGTATAGCTCATTGCAAACTAAAAAAAAAATGGAAAACCTTGTTATCCTAGCTTTAGGGAGAAAAGGGGCTTTGGAATTGTTTTGGAAGTGAGTTTCAAGCAAATGTGGGGTATTTTATTTTGTTTTGATTTGAAAGAGAAGAAAAATGAAAAAAAAATGAGAAAAGAAAGTGTTTAAAAAGTAAAATTTCAAAGAAAAAATTGTGCATAAACAAAGAAAAAAAAAGCAAGCAAGAAAAAAAATTGCAATAAAAGTTGTCGTGATTCATTTTCATCCTTGTAAATTCCTTTTAGTTTTGTTTCTTTGTTTCTCCCTCTCATTGCCCCTCTTTTCTCTTAGTTTTAGCCTAAATATCCTTTTCTTATCCACCCTTTACCTAAGCCATTCATTACACACCAATAAGTTCCTTTTGATCTTTTGATGCATGTGTATTTCAAGTTGAATGAATTAGAGTCTTGTCAATATATGGATGTGCTAGTTACATGTGGTGTTTGAGTGTAAACACAAAGCCATACACATTATATGAGGTTGAGTGTTGTCCTCTGAGAGATTTATATCATCTTGGTACATTCTTAATTTTAACTTGACTATTTTTTCACTTTGCACTTTGTGATCATGTTTTCATGGATTGTTTGTTACCTTAATATCATTCTTCCATCTTTCATCTTTCTCACTTTTTTGTACATTGTTATGATCCATTGAAAAATGTGTCCCTTGTTCATACCTTTCTTTTAATTTTTGGTTTACTTTAGTTTGAATTTTTCTTAATTTTTCTTTTAGTTTTGCCCAGGAGTGCCAATGTTTAAGTGTGGGGAATTTTGATTGAGCGTTTTTAGTTAAATATTTTTCTATTATTCTTAGGTTATTTAACTTCTCTTGGACTTTTATTTTCTCATTCTAATTCAGTTTTTGTCTTAGGCAAGCAAGTGGACTTAATTGCTAATTGTTGCTTATTTTTGGATTTTATGCTCACTTGACCTATCTTCCTTTTACAGGACCTATAGAGCTCTACAGAACTCCGAATGGAACATATGAGTAGTCCTTGGAAAGATAAGGAAATGATCTACAAGTTTGTCAGAGATAAGCTAAGGCCAATTCTGTCATTTGGAGGGTCATTTTAGGCTTTGAAGTTAGGATCAATGCACTTGAATTTTGGGCTGCGAGTTGGATTTTTATTGGTGTAATTAGCATAATTAATTAGATTAGATGGGCCTACTCATGGCCCATCCTTTCCTACTGACTTAGTCACTATATTCTAGTGCAATTAGGGAGAAAAAAACACACTACATTTTAGAAAAAAACAGAATTTATATATCCTTTTGATGTTTTCAGAATTAAAACATTTTCTTTCAATTGTTCTTCATTGTTCTTCACTGTTCTTCATTTTCTTCATCATTTTTGTTTTCTGTTCTTCCATTTTCATGCACCAATTTCATGAGTCTTTCATTGATGATGATCATGGGAGGCTAAACAATCAATCAATCCAAGGATCCAACCAAGCAAGGAGAATTTGAGTTTTGGTTTGGTATTTCAAATTCTGTGTGAATGTTCACTTTCTTCTTCAATCATCTATTCAATTTTCATGATTATGAATGTGTTTAGGATTGAAAATTGATTAGGTTAAGGATTCATTTCCTAATTTTGAATTTTAATCACAGATTAGTTGGATGATATTTCAATTAGGTTGTGATTTCAATTAATTTACGAGTTAATTCGATTGAACTGCTTCTAATGAAATTGAATGAACTTTCATAACAGGATCATTACCTGAGAACTATGATAATTATCATTGCTTGGTTTGGTGAATTGGATTGATGTTCTTTAATCTGTTTTTACATTACCTCTTATCAATTTTGTTAGTTTTTGCATTGTTCTTCAATCTTAGTTAGTGTTTTCTCAATTTTTACATATCGCATGCAAACTGTTTGACAAAAATCCCCTATTGTTTATTAGTGAATTGAAGTTGGAACCATATTGATAGTGTCTCTGAGTCGACCTAGGTTAATCATGTGCTACAGAATTAGCGTAGTTTAATTGTTTTGAAGCAATACGACATTGTTCATCAACAACCGATAGGCAGACTACGTCCTGAGAGAACTTCATGAAGGGATCTGTGGTCTTCATACAGGACGACGCTCCCTTGCCACCAAAGTAGTCCGAGCAGGATACTACTAGCCAGAGTTTTGTAATTTGTTGTTGTTTTTCTAATTAATGAACAATGAAACCATCACTTGACTTACAATCCTCTTTGCAATCTCCTGTGTTGCCTCAAATGTCATGTGTCCTGCTTTCTTTGTGCGATCTAGCTTTCACTTCACGTGCCATCTAACAAGAAACGAAGGATGAAGGATTGTCTCGGTGCTCTCTGCTTGGTCTGCATCCTCCAATCTTTTTTCTTTTGTTTCTCCTCCATTAATTTTTGTTCTTGTAAATCATAACCCCTGCGAGACAACACGTGAGGGGCAATGTTTAGCTTCTGGATGGCCTGTGTCTTCTTTCAAACATCCTGTAAGAATTACATAGATAATTATTCCACAACTGTGGTTAAAAATACTGCATAATTGTCAAATTCTAAAACAATGCAAGTCAACTAACCTCCCAAGAAGCAGCTCTATGACTCTCACAGAATTGGTGCCACCTTTCTTTGCTGATTCCATATTTTTCACAAACGATGTCATCAGCCTCGCCCTTCCCTTGTGCCAGAGCCCACTTGGAGGTTAAATCAGACTTGAACTGCCTCTATCGCTCTCCTATGGTTTGAAGAATTTTCTTCTTTATCTGTTAGTCGGACGCTTCAGGTATATCAAATTCAACTTGCGATACAAAAAGCAATTTTAACAGTTACAATAACATTTAAATTGTATTAATACAAACAATTATAAAAACATTGGACACTTAATTGTAATACCTGAATATCCTTCCAAATCAACTCCTTCTGAGCTGTAGGAACTTCCTTCCAGTTACCAATGGTGACATCCACCTTGTCTCGAGCCACGATCCCCAGATACGTCCTCAATTTCATCTTATGCGGACCATTAGCCTTCCCAGTGGCAGGATCCATGTGAACCACTAGTCTGTCAACACCGATGGGTCTGGTAGACAATGACCTCACTCGTGTTGCTTTCCTAGTCTTCTTTGCCATAGACGCCAAAGGTGCTGACTGAGGAGGAGGAGGGGAGCTCGGTGGTATAGTCATGTTCCTGTAGAAAAAAAATTAAATAAAGTTAAGTCAAAACTCCAGTAAGTTATGAAATTGTAAAGCTGGAAAAAACTAAATATAAAATAAACATTACATTAAATGATGTTAATTAATTCTCCTTCATCATGATCATTACGATTTGCATGAACATCATCAATTTCTTCTTCTCTGTTGATGATTTGTGTCGAGTAATAAGTCAGACTAGTATCAAAGGTAGAGTCATCATCGTCAAGATTAAGACCAATGGTTTTTCCATGTAGTACCACTGGAGCTAAGCCTAGAGCACTCTCAACTAGTTTTATTTGAGTGTTAGATGGCTGTCATTCTTCAGTTCTTCATTTTCTTCTAGCAGATGCACTGGTTACTTGGTACCTTAGGTTTTAGCTTATCTTCTTTGTTTCCTTTGCTTTTGTAATTTTATACTAAAAAAACAAAACAGAGAATCCAAAAGGGTCTAGCTCCATTAAGGATACTAAAAAAATTAGTTTTAAAAAATAACTATAATTACTTTTATATAACTAATTATATAAAAGTAGGTATAATAAGGTTAGAACAAATTTTATAGCTATTAGTATTTTAAATAACTTATTTTTATTTAAAAAATAGTGATAATTATAAAAATATAACTAGTTTTTAGAGAAATGATTATTTTAAATAACTTATTTTTTAGTCACTTATATCTAGTTATATGTAATTAGTTTTAGATATAACTTGGTATATAGTTTGTTATATAACTAGTTACCCATATTTTAAAAAAAAACTAATAATATCAAATTTATACTCATTTTAAAAATTAGCTATAATTTTAGTTAAAATACCCACTTATATTCTAATTATTTATTAGGAATCGTTATAGTTACTCAAATCATAATTACTCCTAAGTTCAATTGAATGAGCATAGCACGTGCAGTGTTATAAATTCTAGTTATCTATCTTTTAAATTTATAAATTATATTATTATTAAAATGTATAATGAATAAATTTTTTGAACATATAAATACTAATTTAGACTTATAATAAATAATTTATATTGAGTCATATTATATTTTTCATTTATTGATAATAATTTGTAAAAAAGTATGGAAATTTAAGTTACAACTACATATATTGGAAATGATAAAATGAAAAAGATCAAAAATTAAATTAAATCTTTCATATGATATTAAAAACATACGAAAATATATGATATGCATGCTGAGAGTGTATTTAAATTTTAAAGATAAAGTATGTATATGATAAAGGCAACGATATATATATATATATATATATATATATATATATATATATATATATATGAAATTTGTTTATGATATCACTTGATATTAAAATTAAAAAACATAAGAAGATACATGTTGTTACGGATTCTACAATTGGGCCTATTGTTAAAGTTCATTAAGGGATCATGGACTAAAGACCTCAACTGAAAGCAGAACGTGGACCTTGTCAACTACGGAGATCGTGATAAAAAGCAGTTAGAGATTCCGACCGTGATTCTCGGGGACGTTCGACAACTAACCAAGAGGTATGTGCAGTATAAATAAGAGATGGTTGCAGAGGAAAAGGTACACACATTCTCGTTTTCTCTCTTTTCCATTCACACTGTGCACACACCTCACCCCATTGGTTGAGTATTGCTTCGTGCATAGTGATAATCTTCTTGAGGTATTTTCTTCCATATAAGTACCTTAAGAGAGAGCTTGATCCAATATTGAATTACCAGCATCTTTGCTGGACACTTCTGTACATAAAACAACAGAACATTGGCGCCGTCTGTGGGGAAGGGTAAATTTCAAATCCCACGATTCACGATGGTTAACACTAGAAGCAACCAGTCCCTACCACCACATTCTAAGATGCCGGGAAGAGGAGAATTACCACCTGGTAATCAGAATGCGGTTCACTGAGAAGCCTTGCATGTGACTGACGCGGTTTTGGATTTAGCCTCGTCTCTTGCTCCAACAGGACAAGCAATCCGAGATGCTCATCAACCAAACTCGATCCATCATCCAGTGACCCACAGACCGGAGGATATCAGAAACATCACACCAGATGGAGGAATGAAATGCGGAGTGGAAATGTGAAGAAGAAATGTGCATACAACGCATGGAACAACATTTCAAGAATGTAGAGACCTCGGTCCACAATGAAAATCGTGGACACCAGAATAGTCACACAGCCAGAAACGAGACCAGTCTTCAGGCTCATCCGGTCCCGGTTGTTCCCGTGAATTATCCCGGTAATTTGGAGGAACCAATCAGTCGATTTGAGGTTGGAGGCTCATCTCGAGGGAACCTTCGAAATGACAACCTGTTGCAACCGAAGGCCCTGAATCAACTACTCAATCCCAGGATGAAGCAGCCGACAAACCGGCCTCGGATGGAGGATCCAAATCCTACTGTTGAATACACATCTCGGCGAAGGAGGGAAGGAGGAGTTTGCCGGAGGAAATACAGTCGAGGACAACATAATAACAGTCCCTTCACTAACGAGATAGTTAGTGCCCAGTACTTGGATGATTTTGATGGTTCACTTCTGTCAAAATATGACGGAACCAAGGATCCGCAAGTGCCCATCGATGAATTTGATATGCAGATGTGTGTTTGAGGAATTGACGAGCCAATAATCTCTCAGATTTTTGTCACTACTCTGACCGGAGCTGCCCAGACATGGTTCCACACCTTGCCTCTGCGGTCGATACGTAACTTTGAAGATTTTGGCCAGAGGTTTTTACTGAATTTTGCGACCAGCAAAAAACAACTGAAGTCCGAGTTCCCACTCGGTAAGATACAACAACAACCCGGAGAAATGTTACAGAGTTATCTGGACCGTTTCAAAGAAGCGGTGTTGCAAGTACAAGGGTTGGAGGAGCAAGTTCACGTTTACCTCATTTCTGCCGAGTTAAATGGATCATCCCGATTTGCGAAGTCCATATATAAGGACCCGGTGAAGTCGTTGATGGAGTTTTGAACCCGGTCGAAGAAGTATTTGGAGTTGGAGCATATGGAGATCGCAAATGCAACAGACAGAGAAGGAAAAGAGCCCCAGAAGGAGGAGCCCATTGCCAAGAGGCCCACAACACCCGGGAAATCCAAATCAAGGTAGGAATATGAAGTCCAAATTTCGGTCGGGAAAATATGAAAACAAGTATGAAAAATACACACCATTGAATGTATCCCGGTCATAAGTTTGGAGGGAGGTAGCATTAACGAACATGAAGAAGGTGGAGCGACCTCGCCCGTTGTATAACAAGGTTGGGGTGGATAAATCGTGGTTCTGTGAATTTCATAACGGGTCGAGACACACCACTGACCAGTGTTGGGACCTCTGAGACGCGATTGAAAAATTTGTCAGTGAAGGCAGACTATGGCAGTATGTGATAAAGACCCAGGGTCGTAAGAATAAGCATAAGGGAGAAGAAGCCCAATCTAGGAAGGAAAAAGAAGATAAGAAGAAAAGACATAACGATGACAACGAGTTCCAGGAGTCGGAATTCGAATGTAACGTTATATCTGGAGCCCTGGGAGGAGGAGGAGATACTGCCAATCAGAGGCGAAAATACTTGAAAGAAATTCTTTCAGTAAGGGAGCAGCCAGAGTTTAAAGGGAAAGTTGGCGAGTCGGAACCTCCTCTTTTGTATTTTATGAAGGAGGACATGGATGATGTGGTGGGTCACGAGGATGGCTTGGTAATTATGGGGACGTTGGCCAATTGCAGAGTTAAAAGAATGTTTGTAGACAATGACAGTTCTGCAGACATCATTTTATGGAGCGCATTCAAAAAGATGAATTTGGACGAGGAGGACCTGAAGCCATGCAAGACAATGTTGATAGGCTTCAATGGAGGAAATATCAGCCTTAAAGGCTCCATCGACTTGCGAATGACATTAGGAACTAAGGAAGCGTTCAAGTCCAAAAGAGTCAGATTCGTGGTGGCTGATTTCTCGTCACCCTACAACATTATCTTGGGAAGACCAACTATTCATAAATGGGATATGTTGATGTCCACCAAGCACCAGAAGATAAAGTTTGTAGGGAATAAAGATTAGGTGGTGACAATCTGTGGAGATCAAAAAGAATCTCGACAATGTTACTACAATACTGTTAGGGAAAGCGAAGGTGGTGACAAACCCCAATAAATGCGAGGCCGTGTTGGAGATGCAATTTCCAACAAATAAGAGGGAGATTCAATAATTAACGGAAAGATTGGCAGCATTGACACGTTTTCTTCCAAAATCACAAAGAAGGCGCTTTCTTTCTTTAAGTTACTAAAGAAAGAAGCCGTGATTGGATGGAACTCAGATTGCGATATCGCATTCACTAAGGTAAAGAGATGTTTGGCTTCCCCACTTGTGTTGTCAAAACCAGAGCCTGGAGAGATATTAGTTTTATACTTATCGATGGGAGATGAAGCAGTCAGTGCAGTTTTAGTAAAGGAAACCTCCAAAACACAAAAGTCTGTCTATTTTGTAAGCCGGGCCCTCCGAGACTCTGAGTTACGGTACCAAAAGTTGGAGAAGGTGGCCTTTTCCCTTCTAATAGCCGCAAAGAAACTTCATCCATACTTTCAAAGCCACACGATCGTTATCAGAACCAATCAGCCAATTCGGCAAGTATTACACAAGTTGAACTTGGCCGGAAGGATGATAAACTGGGCGATACAGTTGTCTGAGTTTGATTTGAAATATGAAGCCTAGCATGCTATTAAGTCCCAAGCCCTGGCGGATTTTATAATGGAACTCACCCCAGTTAATGGTGATACGAAGAACTGTTGAAGCTGTACGTGGACGGATAGTCCAACATGAAGGGAAGTGGAGTCGGGGTCATAATTGAAAATCTGGAAGGGGTGGCTATTGAGCAAGCTCTTCAACTAAATTTCCCGACATCGAACAACCAGGCTAGATATGAAGCACTAATAGCCGGGTTGTTGCAAGCGAGGGAGCAGGGAGCCAAGAAAATAAAGGAGTTCACCGATTCGCAGCTCATTACTACTCAGATCGAAGGACGATAACAGGTCAAAAGGCCATTGCTGGCTAAATATTTGACTAAGGTAAAGGAGATCATTGTCAATTTTGACGAAGTAACGCTGAGCCATATCCCTAAAGAAGAAAATATCAGGGTCGACATCCTGTCGAAACTAGCAAGTACCAAGAGCCCAGGTAACCATCGGACTGTGATTCAGTAGGAGATATGTACGCCAACTTGCGTGATGGTAATTTCGACGGAGGAAGACTGGATGCGGCCGATGATTGATTATTTGGAAAGGGGTATACTACCAGATGACGTGATGGAGGCCAGGAAACTGGTACGTGATGCAGTCATGTACACGATAGTGGGAGACGAACTATACCGCAGAGGACTGCACGACCCAATGCTAGTCTGCGTCAAGCCTGATAGAGTTGATTACGTGCTTATCGAGATACATGAAGGCATCAAGGTCCAACACATGGGCACTAAGGCATTAGCAAGGAAGGCTTTGCGAGCCGGATATTATTGGCCAACAATGGAGGCCGACTCGGCGAGTTATGTTAAGAAGTGCGAAAGCTGTCAGAAACATGCCAAGCTGTTGTGGTCTCCTCCAACCGAGTTGCAATTTATTTAAGCGCCATGGCCCTTTTTTAAGTGGGGAATGGATTTGTTGGGGTCGTTCAAGGCAGCAGAAGGGTAGTTAAAATGGTTGATAATGACAGTAGATTACTTCACAAAGTGGATTGAGGCAGAACCTCTCACCACCATCATGTCGGCTCGAGTGCAAAGGTTTTTTGAATGAAGCATCATTTCCAGGTTCGAGATCCCAGGTAAGATTGTAACCGATAATGGAACTCAATTCATTGACAGACGTTTTCAGGAAATGATGGTCGGGTTCCACATCAAGCACCAGTTCACTTCAGTAGAGCACCCACAATCTAATGGGAAAGCCGAGGCAGCAAATAAGGTAATCGTTGAAGGACTGCGAAAGCGGATGTATGATGCCGACTCAAGTTGGGTAGAGCAGCTCTATTGCATGTTGTGGGGACACAGAACCACGGTTCAAACTTCTACTAAGGAAACCCCATTTTGGATGACCTATGGCTGCGAAGCCATGATACCGGTGGAGATTGGTCAATTATCGTGGAGATGCAACCATGTTCTACAGAAGGGCGAAGAAGAGAACAATGAGGCTCTGGCCATCGAGTTGAATTTGATGGACAAAATCAGAGTTGAGGCCCATGCCCAGGATCTGCTAGCAAAACTGCGAGCAACTATAAAGTATTATAAGAAGGTGAAGCCAAGACATTTCGAACAGGGCGACCTAGTGCTTCGTAGGGCGGATATCGGAAATAAAAACGCTCGAGAAGGGAAGCTAGCAGCCAGGTGGGAGGGACCGTACCAGATTGCGAAAAAACTCGGCTAAGGAGCTTACATGCTGGAAACCCTCGACGAAAAGGCCATCAAACGAACTTGGAATGCAGATAAATTGAAGACGTATTACAGCTAATTCCAAGCTAGCGGGAAAGAAGAATAAGCCATATGGCAAAAGAAGAACTTGTTGTCCGTGTTGAAACTAACAATGTAATGTGATTTGTGGGTTTCTCTTTTATTGAGAGTATGAGCCAGGGTACAATAAGTTGTTAACCTCAGGGTTCATATGGTTCTCTTTCATTGATATCACAAATCGTTTTGTAATCTGACTGATTAATTATTAATGAAATCCCTCTTTTTCATTTGATGGAGTTAGTAATTTTTCATTTATGACGTGTTTCAAGATTATGAACCACGGTGCGATAAAACATTCAACCCGGAATTTATATTGTTCTTTTTCATTGAAAACGAGTTGTCATATAATTCGTTCATTAATCGCAGTATGAAAGTACTTGGATCTTTAACTTTATTGTGCAAAGTTGCACAAAAGTTCATGCAATTTATGAGGTACCGTAATCAATAATATCTCGGCAACGATCAATGTGCTATTTAAACCCTGATCAGGTTGGAATGTGGGACATCTAGCTAAGTTAGATCCTACATATAGCATGTTAATCATTGCCAGGATTAAATCCGGGAAACGTAACTCGGACAAAGTTACACAAAAGCAAATTTATATTAAACAATACTTGGTCTTTGGAACCAAGCTAATATTTAATCCGTGCACGATGGATAACCTGGACAAATAATAAGAATTTGAATTACTACGGATTCAGGCGTATTTAGACGAAGTGATCAAATACGTTAAAAGAAAATAAATTGTCAAATAAGAGTAAATTGTCAATTACAAATGAATTGGGATTGAACCCGGCGGTGTTCAGAAATTTAAAAACAAGTTACAGTATCAAAAGCAGCATTCCGACCCTTCACGTCTTTATGTTGTCGGGGTCTGAGCTTGAACGGTAGAGGCCACCTCCTCCAGCTTGTCGCCATCCACATAGGCCTTAAAGTGCGCCCCTGTGGTCTTCAGCTCGAGCCCCAAGTTTAGATAACACATCTGGTCCAATGCGTTGTTGAAGGATTCCTCTGCCGTCAAAGCCAAGGCTTCCCTCACCTTGGCAACCTCCTCCTCGGCTTTATGCAACTCCTCCTTGGCCTTATGCAGCTTGGTTTTAGCCTCTTTGAGCTCCTGTTAGGCTAGTTCCAAAGCAGTTTTCAGCTCATTCAAGTTCCCAGTCAGGAGTGTATGCTTCTTCTGGGCTGTTTCCAAAGCTAGTTGGGCACTCTCAATGGCGTCCAACACAGCTTGGAGTTCCTGGAGAAGGGAGGCTGAGATGTCTTCGGAGGCAAGAAGCTCTTGATGGGTTTTTCGAGTTTCCTCCTGTGATGCATGGAGCTCATCCAACAACTTGTCTTGCCTAGTCTTCAAAGTGGCTAAACTTTGAACTAGGGCGGCACACTTCAAGCTATTTTCTTGGATGATACTGAGCTCTTTCAAGTCATCACAGGAAAGAGAGCTCAAATCCCAGAAACGCTTTGAAGCCTTGATGATGTCGGCCACCTCCTCATCAACTCCCTTCTCCCAAAGCCAACCCGATCTGGAAGCTGTAGTCTAAGGAGGAGCAGTAGAAGTGCAGATTGAAGGGGAGGTGTGGAAGCAGCAATCCCCGCGGCCGCAGAAGGAGCCAGGATGTTTTCATTGGTGGGCTTTTCCTTCAGTTGAGCCACATCCTCAGTCTTCTATTTTTTCTTTTTACCCCAACGTAGTTGAGGTAACCGGGCTACTGTTGCTTTTCGGGGTTAGCGCGTTGGGCGGATAGCTGGCATGGCTTGGCAGCTGGGTTAGCCGGGGCTACTCCCAAAGTAGCAGAATCTATGACCGGGGCCGCATCAGGTGCAGTTGGAGTCGGGGCGGTGGGTTATGGTCCCATTTCAGCTGCAAATGGAAATAAAATAGTTAGAGCAGAGTAAAATACATATCGTAAATCAAAAGTCAAATGTGTTCATACTTAATCCCAAGGAGAACCCAGATCAGTTATCGCGAATATAGGACACAATATTTAGCAATCTGTGTGCTTCACTATACGCCTCGATCTGGGCCACTGATGAAGCGTCGGAATCTGATAGATCCGTTTTTTCAAAACGATATGAGGCTGAGGAAAATTCATGGTGAGTGTGGGTCCAGTAGAGTGGAAACTTCCACTCTACATCCCAGGATTCCAGAGAAGAAAGGAAAAAAGGTTGTTTGCCGAGTTCGACGATAACCTTGAAGTGTTTGAATGACTCTGCAAAGACCGTGAATAGCTTACGATCCGAATGACCCCGAATGCAAGTCCATCCCTTTTTGTTAGGAGGCTCCCTACCCGTCCTAGCAGTGTGTACGGTAATAATAAAAGAAAAGACAAACTGTACAAGGAATTCCTAGATGTTGATAGAAAAAATCAAAGGACTGAATGAAACCCCAGCTGTTGGGGTGAAGTTGGGAGGGAGCTAAATTCAGATGGTTTAGGACTTGCATTTGGAAATCTGAAAACAGAAAACGAATACCTAGACAGGTAGTTACATCTTTATAAAAAAAGAAGAAATTGCGCTCATCCCTTTCTCGGAAAGAACATATGAGCTCATCCGAGTCAAGGGCGCGGACACAGAAACCATCTTGATTTCCAACTGGGAGCGCATCAATGCTCTCGAGGTCTAAGTCAGAATGGAAACGTAGGACTTCTTGGGTGACCCAAGGAAATTTTCTAACTAGAGCCGAAGAGGGAAGGTTTGATTGTGACCCGGCAGATTGCGACTCATTAACTAGTTCTGATGAGGAGAGGTCCATAATTACCTACGGCAAAGAAAAATTCATAGTTAATCAAGCAACGACATACCTGGAGAAATATCAACTATGCGAGGTGGAGAAGGATCATCCAGGATGACAATGACGTCCTCAGGCTTCCTAGTGTTTGGGCCGGGGTGAGGAGGTTCACACGGGTCCACGAGCCTAAGTTGCTGGGAAGGGTTTATTTTGGGCATGAGAACCGGGTTGTGCCGGAATGATTCAAGTATGAACTTAGCCTTCGAGTCGAACCCGGACTTTATAAAATGGGAACTCTCAACGACACAATCTATGCATGGATCGAACTGGGTTTCAAAGGCGCAGTCCAAATAGTCATTTCGTTCTAAAGACGAGAATGGAATTTGAGCTGTAGAATTTAAAGTTGGAGGGGGACAATTTTCAGGTTCATAGACAAGGGGAATCCTAGGGTTTTGAAGTTTTGGGTTTCTTTGTGCAACTATAACAACCAGAGGATCCTCGTAACAGATATGTTTCCCTCTCTTCTTCTGAAAAGGGAAACCCAAAGATCCACCACCCAGTTTTGCGCGGAAGTACCTTTTGCAAATGTGCTTCTTCTTCAGGAGTGAGTTTCATTTTAGAAGAAGTGGGATGTTGCGAAAGGGTGAAAATGAGGAATGAAGAAAATAACTCAAGAACAGAAACAAAACCCAGAAGAAGAAAAGGAACAAAGCAAAAGTTGCAAAAATAATGCGCGATTACAAGGATGACAAAAGGAACAATGAAATCCTAATAAACACTGAAATTGTAAATAAAGAGAAGTTTAATTAGGGAAGGAAAGATACCTGGTAAAAGAGAAATCTGAGAAGAGTTTGGTGTTAAAATGATGAACAACAGGAAGAAGAACGTGCAAATGCAGAGGAAGTTGGTAG
Source organism: Glycine tomentella (assembly GCA_007407185.1). Lineage (NCBI taxonomy): Eukaryota > Viridiplantae > Streptophyta > Magnoliopsida > Fabales > Fabaceae > Glycine > Glycine tomentella. Next base: position 608,306 of record PYAF01000970.1, on the reverse strand, counting down.
AGAAAAGCAGAGGCAAAATGCTCGCGACAAGTAAGGAATAGAAGAAATGAAATGTGGAAAAGGATTTGAAATATAAAGGAGAAAATATAACTACCAGAAGCACAAAACGACGTGGAGGTACAATTGGCACAAATGAAATGTCATAAAGGGGCAAAAGAGTAAAATCCATTTAATAGTTGGGGTAAATAGAGTTAGGAAGGTCCAAACGTCATGATTAAAGCGTGAAACGAAACGGTGGCACATTTAAATGCGCAGACTGCACGCTACAATTATGAATAAGACATAATGGCAGCGCTTCACAGTGACCTTCTCCATCCCATCTGCGTGGAAATGAATCGAGAACCCGGTAAAACAACATCCCGGGTGGGACAAAGAAATGAATTGGTACGAAGTAGAACCCCAGAATAGATGGCCGAGGTGAGATACAGAACATCCTGGAATATGATGAACATTGGGTGGTCCGCGAAACAGATCAATAGGTCGAGCAGGAAGATATCAAGTTAAATGCACCCCGGTTGTCGAGAGACCTTGGCAATCGGGCTGGGGCGCAACTGTTACAGATTCTACAATTGGACCTAGTGTTAAAGCCCATTAAGGGATGGTGGACTAAAGACCTCAACTGAAAACAGAACGTGGACCTTGTCAACTACGGAGATCGTGATAAAGAGCAGGTAGAGATTCCGGTCGTGGTTCTTGGGGACCTTCCACAACTAACCAAGAGGTATGTGCAGTATAAATAAGAGATGATTGCAGAGGAAAAGGTACACACATTCTCATTCTCTCTCTTTTCCATTCACAATGTGCACACACCTCACCCCACTGGTTGAGTATTGCTTCGTGCATAGTGATCATCTTCTGAAGATATTTTCTTCCATATAAGTACCTTAAGAGAGAGCTTAATTCAATATTGAATTACCAACATCTTTGTTAGAGACACTTCTATTCATAAAACAATAGAACACATGTTAGGAGAGAAAATTTCACGTTTCAGTTACAAAGATTAGAAGACTTAGGAAGCACATCTTAGGAAGAGATAAGGGATATTAATTTTAGGATTTTATTTATTTAAAAATATCTTAAAATAATTATTATAAAATAATTTAAAATTATCAGTTTAGATTAAAATTCAAATAAAATCTATCCTATCTTTTCTAAAGCAAATTCAACCGAACCAATTTTTTAATTTATTTGAATCTTACGTTTTTTTCTTTGAAGAAAATATAAAATAATTAATAAAACAATGAAAAATAATTAAAATATCAAATACTCATCATAACTAATAATAGTAATATAACTCTCTTTAAATTCCCTACAGAAACTCTTTTTCATATGGAAATTTTTTTCTCTTTAAATATAGACATTAATAATAAATACAGATAATATAGTTTTTTTCTCTTTTCTCTTTAAGTATTCAAAAATTTATTTAGTCAATAACAATCAGAAAGTGCAAGCAAAAAAATTAGTATCTAACTCATAATAAATTTGGAGACATGCATGCTATTTGACTATGAAAAAAACTATAATAACTAAAATATATTTTTAAACTAAACTATTCTGAATAATATAATAATAATTTTCAAAAAGTCAATGTAGAATACACGAGAAAAGAAAAGAAAAGGAGGCGGGAACTCAGTTTGCTTTCTCTCTCTCACTTCGACAGTTTCCTTCATCGCAATTTTCTGGCTAGCCATTAGAAACGTCATCGTTTTCTTGCCCCGTTGACGCTCTCTTGCTCGCTTCTCTCCTTCTCCTCCGTTTCCCATTTTTATTTCATCGCTTCCTTCTCGCTTCCTTCGGTAATCAATATCATTCATAATCTTCGCTTCTTCTTTTTTGTTATTTCGTAATCTGTTACGGCGAAATGCGTGAAAAAAAAAAACAAAAAAACTGAACGCATATATTTCTGTCGAATGTTTATATAAGTATTTTCTTTTCCCTGTAAAATACATACATCGACAAAATTGGACTAAAGGTCTAGAAGTCGGGTACATTAGTAAAATAATCTGAAAAAAAAATTATTGTCCAAGATCATCAATGATTTAACTGGAACCTCCAGGAATCTCAAAATCAATTAATCTCTTAAATAGATAATACGACTGTCTTTGTTATGACTTTTATGATATTTTTTCTTTTTTCTTTCACCTAGGGTTTTGGGAAAGTCCAAAACATTGCTAAAAAAATCTGAATATAATTCTTTTTGGTAAACCACCAATGAATCAAGGTCTGGAATATCTCCGGGAATCACAAATTCCTCCATGCTCTCCGTTAAATTATGCGACTCATTGCTTGTTTTTTGACTTACAGGATAATTTGTCTTTTTCCTGAGGATTTCTAAAGCGCCAAATTCTTTAGGTTGAATGTCTCGTCTAACAACTTGTGTAGGTTTCTTGGTTCTAGACTTTTTCACCATCTTCGCGTTCAATAAATCCTTTGGACCGCACGACTTTCTTGACCGCATTTCTTAATATTGGATTCTTATTTTCTCTCTTTAAGTTAGATGAATGATTGTGTTTCTTTTATGAATATAAGAATAGTTTGTGTATATATATAACAAGTTTTCAATTTTGATAAAAAGATTATTTTATTTTCATTATGATAAGTTTGTTGAAATTTTAAAATAGTTATCTTAAAGACTTTTTAAATAAAATTCACCATTATCTATTTGATTTAAAATTTAAATAAAATTTAACTTATCTTTTGTAAAGTAAATTCAGTCGAATCAATTTTTTTATTTATTTAAATATTGTGTTCTTTTCTTTGAAGAAAATATAAAATAAATAATAAAACATAATAAAAAGATAATTAAAATATCAAATACTCATCATAGCTAAATAATAATAGTATAACTCTTTAAATTCCGTAAAGAAACTCTTTTTTTAAATCCAAAAAACTCTCTTTAAACATAGACATTAAAAATAAATAGTTTTTCTTCTTCTTCTTCTCATATCTAGTAACTGACATTCACCGGACTGTTCCGGCTAGCCACTAGAAAGTCGTCGTTTTCTTGCCCCGTTGGCGCTCTCTTGCTCGCTTCTCTCCTCCTCCGTTTCCCATTTTCATTTCATCACTTCCTTCTCGCTTCCTTCGGTAATCAATATCATTTATAATCTTTGATTTTTTTTTTTGGTTTATTTCGTAATTTCTTTGCGCTAATGCATTGGACTTTGAAATAAGTAAGAAGGATAGTGTTTGGATTTATTGAGAGAAATTATGCTAATAATATTTTATTCTGATATATCTTGAATTCGTTGTTGAACGTTTTGGAAATCTATAAAGCATTGCAGGCCCGGCCCTGGGCCAGGGCAAACGGGGCACCTGCCCAGGGCCCAATTATTTTCTCTTAATATGCAGTGAAGGGACCTGTTAGCTAGCCGTTGAATTTAACTACCAAGCTTTGTTTATTTTCCTTGATTATTTCAGTCGTGACCTGTTACGTGACTAGCAAAATCTTAGCAAATCTTGAGTAATAATTTTTTCCAGTAATATGCCAATAAACTGCCAATAAATCATTTTTTTCATCCAATAAATGAAATTGATGGCATATATAAAGTAAGTTATAATTCATCAAATTATAATTTAATGTAATTACAACGTAGCTTCTTCAATTATGTGTATTGTATACCTGTGATTGATTACAAACATAAATTTCATTTCAAATATATGGTGTATAATTCATCAAATTGTTTTCTTCAATTACCGTTGGCAGCTGAAGATGAACTCCCAGCCATTGTAATCAAATACCTTTCCTGCTTCTGCACCTCTTAGTCTCAGTCTCTCAAGTCTTCGACTAT
>PYAF01000970.1:594410-604415 GCA_007407185.1 Glycine tomentella | reverse complement strand
TTTTGAAAATGTTTTTGGATTTTTAATTGACTCTACAAGGTTGAAGTCCTTGGAAAACAATAGATTAAGGGATTGTTGCAATAATTTTAAGGATACATTTTCTCATAATACTTTGTCAGATGTTGATGCAGATGACTTTTATTCTGAAATGAAGGTGTTGCAAATGACTTTACCAAATGAGTCAATGACAGCAATTGATGTTCTTGAATTTGTCAAAAATGCAGATTGTTATCCCAACGTTTCTATTGCATATCGAATCCTATTAACGATGCCTGTGACAGTAGCTTCCGCGGAAAGAAGTTTTTCAAAGTTGAAATTATTGAAAAATTATTTGAGATCGACAATGTCGCAGGAGAGATTGAATGGCCTAGTAATGTTATCTATTGAGAGAAATATGTTGGATAAAATCGATGTAGATATGATTATAAATGATTTTGCGTCAAGAAATGTCAGAAGGAAATGCTTTTTATAAAGCATTATATGTATCTTTAATATACAGTTTTGAAAATTATTTGGAATGTAATGAATTTTTATATCTTTTAATATTATTTGTATTTAAAAAAATTTGTGTTAGGGGCCCATTTTTTCTACCTTGCCCCGGGCCAAAGAATTTTCAGGAACGGCCCTGAAGCATTGGGAATAAAGCAAAACTTTTTATTTATTATTTATTTTTAAGATACTCATGATTCCGTAATCTATAAATGTTAATTTGTCCAGGAAGCAACTTAGCACTGCTAGATTTGTTTATGAGTGGTCATGGTAACAAGGCATTTGCATATTTGAATTTCATTTGAATGTGAACAAATGGCGGAATGGCGCGACTGATTTTTTGCCTACTGCCATAGGCAATTTTTGAAGGGAGACCTGCTATGACAGCACCATAGGCCACAATGGCGTGGTTATATGGCATAATTTTGGCTTTCCATCGTCTGCCATTGATAACACTGGTTTAGAGACATTATACAAATCATAAACATCTTGTCTGAGATTTTTGGTGCATGAAGAACAACATAGGGTTAGTTGGCATGAGTTATTCATGCTAATAGTAGTGTTTAACCTTGAGTTCATTCTAGCTACATCTTGCTTGCTTTACCTGTTATTGCGATAAAATGTGAGCATCTATATTATTGTGTCTATTTAGAAACTTGGCTAACTCATTCAATATGCAAGAATCATGATTAGGAAGTTAAGATATGATTGTCATATGTGTATTGAAATAGATTGAATGTGAATTATATACTTGGATGCATATCTATTAATACTAGTGTTAGATGTCAAGTTAAACACATTTTGAAGTTGTCATTCCGAATTCAGAAAAAAAATAGCTCTAATTTGTTTGATTTGATATTTTGTAGACATGGTGAAACCCTAATGATATATATCTATTCTTTTGCGGTATGTCATCTAAGTTCTGAAACTTGTTGATGAACATAATGGACATGTAAAAAATGTATCGAGTTGTACGGAAAAGAAGGTTTCAAGGGGGAGTAGTAAGGCCACCAAGAAGCCCAAAGTACCAAATAATGGTTTAGATGATAGAGGTAGGTCCATGTACTTTTTTTCATCTAGTTAAATCGCAAAATTAGTCATTTTTTATTTTTGTTGTTGTGATTATAAACCATGGGATCTTTAGAGAAAATTTTCATTCTCACTCTTGTTTCCTTTCCAAATTATGGCAGAGGTTGCAGATCTGCAGAAAGTTTTCAACTGTCCAACTAATTGAAAGACTTGACTATTCTAATTTGCTTGGCCTGAATTCCAACTTGAAAAATGGAAGGTGAGTTTGTATGAAAATTTTGTTATTAGTTTATGTGTGTTCTCTTCATTTTTGTAACAAAAAATATGAAAACATTAATTGTGGTTTCCATTTTAAAACATTTACCTACAGATTTATTAGGACTTTATAGTTTTCAAGTTTACTTTCAAACTGTTACCATGCTTTATTTTGCACTTTTATTTTATTCTCAATATAAAGGATTTATTTTCCCCTGCACAAGTTGCAATACAGGTAAGTTCTTTGCTGTTCAAATACAAACTCACAACTAATGGACCAATGTCAACAAGAATGCTATTTATGATTTAAGATTGTATATAATTGATAACCCTTTATTCTTAACCATTTACATTGGCTATTGTTTCATAAACTTGCACATATATACTTGAATTCCCTTATTCTCTATTTCGAGGGATGGTATTATTGTGAGAAAATTGATGGAGGAATCAATTTTCATGTGTGTAGTCTGAAGGAAGGAACACTCAACTGGGAAATGTTGCAATTCAAGTCAAAATTTCCATGTCAAGTATTGCTTTGCAGAGTAAGTAATAGTTATACCATTCATTGTGAGCTTTGTCATTGGTCCTCTTGTCAATTTAGTTTGAAGAGACATGGTTACGCATTGTCAATAAATTTTGGTTTGTTTGTTAGCTGGTCTACTAGCATTCTATTTCTACCTTTCATGAAGTAAATTTTTCTTTCTTTCTTGGTATCATTTATTTATTTTTAAATTTTTGCTCAGGTTGGGGAATTCTATGATGCTGGGGAATATATGTTTGTATTCTTGTTGAATATGCGGGTTTAAATACTTTTGGTGGTCTGGAATCAGATAGTATCCCGAGAGCTGGTTGTCCTGTTGTGGTATTTTTGTTTTTGTCACAAACTTTTATATTGATGCTGCGATTTGTTTTGGTTATTTTCTTTTCTCATGTAGTTTAATTTTTATGTTGATAATTGTGAATGAACTTCTTAGATGATCTGACACGAAGCGGTTATTCAGTGGTGAGTATAACAATTAATCAATGCTCTACCAATTTTTTATGTTATTTAAATTTTTATCCCTCCATGAATGAACTTATGCTATCTTTTGTTGTCCATCTGTTTGTAGCATTCTTCAAAATGAAACCCAAAGTGACTAACCCTATTTACTCACTTATGTTGTTTGTAAATTGTCATAGTGCTTGCAATCTTACCGGTCTATGAATACATGCTGCTAATAAATTTTGGTTTGTTTGTTAGCTGGTCTACTAGCATTCTATTTCTACCTTTCATGAAGTAAATTTTTCTTTCTTTCTTGGTATCATTTATTTATTTTTAAATTTTTGCTCAGGTTGGGGAATTCTATGATGCTGGGGAATATATGTTTGTATTCTTGTTGAATATGCGGGTTTAAATACTTTTGGTGGTCTGGAATCAGATAGTATCCCGAGAGCTGGTTGTCCTGTTGTGGTATTTTTGTTTTTGTCACAAACTTTTATATTGATGCTGCGATTTGTTTTGGTTATTTTCTTTTCTCATGTAGTTTAATTTTTATGTTGATAATTGTGAATGAACTTCTTAGATGATCTGACACGAAGCGGTTATTCAGTGGTGAGTATAACAATTAATCAATGCTCTACCAATTTTTTATGTTATTTAAATTTTTATCCCTCCATGAATGAACTTATGCTATCTTTTGTTGTCCATCTGTTTGTAGCATTCTTCAAAATGAAACCCAAAGTGACTAACCCTATTTACTCACTTATGTTGTTTGTAAATTGTCATAGTGCTTGCAATCTTACCGGTCTATGAATACATGCTGCTAATAAATTTTGGTCTCAACACTGCATTGTGGAGGAGGCTCAGGGCCCAACTCTAGCTCGATCCAGGAAACATCGCTTTATATCTGGGTAAGTACAACATTTTTTCTATATGTCAATGGTCTCAGTTTGGGGGTGTGTCATCAATTGATAGAGCTTGTTGTGGTTATCAGTGAGGGAAAAAAACTTGTCTTTTTTCCTAATGTTTCTTTTATTTGTGAGTTGAAAGTTGATGATTTGTGGATTTAATAAATAGAAAGAAGGAAGGGGTATATGGACAGAGGTTAAGGCATCATCCATAATAGACAGAAATCCAACTTGAAATTGAAAATAAGCAATGTGATTATTGGAGTAATTATTACAACTTCTATAATTGTGAACTACAGTGTTTTAATATAGCTTCTCTACAGTTTCTACTGTTAGTTTCAGTTACTTTAGATCTGTTTATGGTTATTGCTTAGCCATAATTTCTTAGCTATGAGGAAGATGAAGATATGGAATCAAGAAGTATGAAGAAAGCAAGTTTTGATGTTTTACATGTCCACTCAATTGATGACATTTGTAATTTCTTGCTTAAGCTTGGTTCAAGTGGTTAAGTCTCATAATCCTCACTAACCTTGATTAATTCATGCATTCATACATACATTTAATCATGTTTAATCATATGGTAATAAGCTTTTTGATATAAACTCATAAATGCAATTAGATTTTTATAAAAACTGTATCTTACTGTTTTAATCGATTACATATATGATATAATCGATTAAATGCATGTGAATGGATCTGCATATTGCCTTATGAACATTTTAATTGATTATCATTGATTTATAATCGATGAAATGTACTTAATCCTGAAATAGACGTGCTCTGTGATAATCGATTACTTCACGGAATAATCGATTATCTGAGTCTCTGCATATTTTACAAAAACATTTTCATCTGATTTAATCGATTATCAGATATTCGTAATCGATTAAATATGCATTGATGTGTTTTTAACATTGTCTGTGATAATCGATTATTTAGGACTTTTCGATTACACATGTGTATTAGAAAACTCAGGACATCTGGAATAATCGATTACAAAATGATTTAATCGATTATTTTGCTCTTGACATTTTTCCAGATTTTTGATGAACACTTTAATAGATTATCTGGTTAAAATAATCGATTACATCAGTTAAAATAATCGATTACATTAACGAAATAATCGATTACAATTAGTTAAGTCTGTTTTTTTATAAATAGAACAATTTGCACTGAGTTTGAATATCAAATATTTTGTGAAATATTCGTACAAATCTTGAGAAAAACACTTTCAAGAGTTCTTAAAACACAAAGGCAAGAGGGAGAAGACAAAATCAAAGATGCTAAGAGTCATGGAGTTTTACATGATTTATTAGTCATTGTTCACATGATGTGAAGAGTTGTTCAAACTTTTTGGTTAAAGAATTCATCAAGAAAGATTATTTGCATACATTCTCAGTTTGGTTAGATCATTCATTTCATTGAATTTACTAAGGATCATGAGGTGATATATTTCTTGAATTATAAGTTTGGTTATTTTTGTTTGATATTTGTGTTGTATTTGTGTTGAATGTTCTTATAACAAATTGTAATCTTTAAAGCTTTTTCTAGAAGGGTTTCTAGAGGGTAGAACAGAGAGGGGATCTCTGGTTCTAGATCTTTTGAAAAGTCTATAGATTTAGATTTTGAATTTTACCTAGGGAGGGTAAAAGAGATCTTTGTAAACTTGTAAAGAACTTATATTTGTTATAGTGGAACTTTGATCAAGGTTTGGTTAGAAGAAAACTGGATGGTAGCCTCTGGGGTTGAGAGGTGAACCAGTATAAATCTTGTGTGTTTGAATATTTCTGTTTATGTTTATAATATTCTTGAAGTATTAATTTCGTTCCTATCACAAGATTGGTCACAACACAAGAGAGATTTGATTGGTAAAGGTAAAGGTTAAGGTTAAGCAAATTGTTTTCTTAATTATTTTTAAAGATACGATCCTTCTTGAAAGTCTTCCGTTGTAACATTTTTTAAAGGAAATTTTAAAAACTTTGAGAAAAAACCAATTCACCCCCCCTCTTGGTTATTTGCATAAGTGTTCATTATATTTTCATAATTGAGTCAGCTTATCTACCTTACATAGTTGGTTTTCGTATGGATAAGATCAGTTTTATGAAATAACAAAATGTCATTTTAAGATCTATAGTTTCAATTCTCATAATTTCTCTTTCACTTCCTCTAATTTTTCTTGACCTTTCAAGTTGGTTATTATAATTATGATAATAATATATATTGGCTGACTCAAAGGCACGCTTAATCATGGTCTGTTGTTTCAACCAGCAAATTCAGCTTTTCCCTTGTTCTCCAGGCCTACTGTGATGTTGATTGGGCATTAAACCCAAATGTTGGAATCTTCACATGTGTCCTACATATTTATTGGTCCTAACCTAGTCTCTTGGTGGTCTAAGAAGCAAGACTTGGTGGCCCAATTGAGCATGGAGGTAAAGCATTTCTGTTTGACACACACAACTGAAAAAGTATTATGGCTGCAGTCTCTTTTCATAGAACTTGGGGTTGAATTTAGTACACCAACTATGCTATATGCCAATCTGAGTACTGTCACCTGCTCGTAATCCCTTTCTTCATGTTAGAACAAAGCATGTGGGACTTGACCTATTATTTGTAAGGGAGGTGAACAACCAAAGCTTTCATGTTTATTATGTTCCTGCTCTAGACAAATGTACTGACATTCTTACCGTACCAAAGCTATCACATCTGCATTTTAGCGAACTTCAATAAAAACTTAGGGTTTTTTATTATTTATCAATTCTCTGATCAGTCCCTCTTTAGTTTAAGGGGGAGTATTAAAAACATACGAAAAAATATGATATGCATGCTAAGAGTATTTCAATTTTAAAGATAAAGTATGTATATGATAAAAAAAGATAATATATATATAACTATGTATTCTATTACCCGGAGGTTCCACGCTATGTGCAGGTTATCTTATCCTTGCATATGCAAAGAGGCTGTTTTCGGATTGAACCCATGACCAATAAGTCACCAAGACACAGCTTTACCGTTATTTTGCCTTATATATATATATATATATATATATATATATATATTCAACATGAACTAAACTTGGTATTAAAACTTGAGCAAATCTGATATAGGTATTGTCAAATTCAAGAATTAAACTTTCATGGATATGATCATTACAGAATTGAAAACTTTTATAAATATTGATAATATGAAAGAAATCAACAGATATAAATATTCCAGAATTCATTTTTAGAAAACTTACTTAGATATTCTTGAAGGTAGGTCAGAAAGAAGATAGCTAGAAGTATCGAGCAACGAAAGGTAAGTGAAGAAATATTGGGAATAGAGAAGGACAGACAAAGGTTGGAATTAAAGGCTGAGTTAGGCTAGTGATGCCTTCCTCCTTTTATTATCATCTATTTATAGTTGTACAAGAGGTCCGGATGTATTCTTCCGGATTTCAAACTTGAAAATAAAAGTACATGAACAGTAGTAGGATAGAAAAGCAGTGGTTCTAAAATAAAGTAAACACTATTACTTAGACACGCCTATATACATAGATAGGAATCTATAAACAATATTTTTATCTTGTCCACAGTCTTGCCGACAAATCTCATTGGCTCTCGTGATTTCTTTTTGTCTTCTTCATTCTGATAATTCGGCCTTAGTAAAATAATCCAACATATCTCTATTCTTGGTATATGGATTAGTACTTGAATTGCTACCTTCATCTGGTACGGATTTTTGAGATGTTTGTATCCCCTTCATCTTTTGTAGACGATCTTCAAATTCTTCTTGAGAGGTTGCTGTAGCCAGCTCTGCCATTATCTGTCTTTTCTAAGCTAAAAATAATGCTTCTCTATCTGCTTCTTGATCTATCGGACTTCTGGGAGTCTTATTATTATTAGCCCACTGAATAATTTTTTCTTTACTTATCAAATTTATATCGAACTTCTTCCACCATTTTATCTTAATTTGTCTTGAAAGATAATATAAATCTGTAGTAGTATCAACTCTGGAATAGCAATAAGTCCATCCCATTATCCAAGTTATACCTTGTGATGCTACAAAGGATAAGAATTTATATCCATCCACGAAGGATGTAGTCTCTTTAAAGAATTCGTACAAATGATTGACTTCTTGAGGGAAAACTTCTTTCATGGGACCATAATTATGAAACCATTTGATGAACCATTTTGGAAATTTTAAGTGTATATTTTTCTTGAACCAAAGAAACCAAGAATGTTTATCTGGTTTCATATAAAGAATATTGTTCCATGCCATCATATAATCATAATAATTATATTCTGGAGGACAAAAATTTCTTGAAAATCTCTTCTTCTGGTGCAAGGGTTGTCCCAGTCGATATCTGAAATCACCTTGAGTATCTTTAGCTTAGAAAACTGAACAATTCCTTCATTATCCTCATTATGAAAGAGCTCTATAGAATCTGTATCAATTAATATGAATTCATAGAACAATCTAGACTTTTGTGGTTCTGAGCAAGGGTAATGTATATCTGGAGGAAATATTTTGTAAGCTAATTCCACTGGTTGAAGTTTCATCCAATGTTTTTCTACTATTATGATTGGGAGGGTATTTTCCTTCTTTCTATAATCTGGATCAGTGTCAGTGTTTGTTTTAAAAGTATATGGTACTACTTGTTTGGAAGTATTGGGTTTATCAAAATCTCTGGGACCAACTAAGGTATGGATGTATTGAAGAGGGGTATATTTATTCTTTTGTAAGGAAGGAGACGGAGAAGGTTCTTTAACTATCTTGGATAATATATTTGGTCTTAAGTTAGGGTTTATGAGAAGCCTGGAATTTCCAGTATTAGCCAAAGGCAATATTTCTTTCCCTGCATCTTTATCGGTCCCCAAGGGGGTTCCATATTGATCTTTGGAGATAGGCTTTTTATCTTTTCTATTCATTCTGATCCCTGTAAAAATTCTCTAGTTAAGAAATCTGGTAAAAAATTCTTTTCTCCCTTTATATGTTCTATATTAAAATCAAAACAAGAGAATAAAGACTGCCATCTGGCAAAAATATGTTTTGAAATCAAGTTCTTAACATCTTTCTGTAAAACAGAAGGTGCTGCTTTACAGTCTGTCCTTATCAAAAACTTTTTATTAAATAAATCATCTTGAAATTTCTGTAAATATAAAACTATTGAAAGTATTTCTTTTTTAACAACAGAATATTTTTTCTGAGAAGGATGCCAAATACCCGAATGATATCTGACTACTTGTTCTTTGGAATTAGAAGAGATTCTCTGTTTTAATATTCCCCCATATCCTATTTCTGAAGCATCTGTTTCTACTATTAGGAAGGCTGAGGGATCTGGTATTCCTAGACAAGGAAGTGTTTTGACTATCTGCTTAATTTTTCTTACAGCCTTGGTCATGTCCTCTGATCATTCTGGAGGAGTTTTCCTAAGTCTCTCATATAATGGAGCACAATCAATCCTTATGTTAGGGATAAAATCCGCTATATAATTTATACAACCTAAAAATCTTTGTAATTGTTTTTTATCTTTAATTTCATCTGGAAATTTTTCTGTAAACTCTATTGATCTTTGGATAGGAGTGATAGTTCCCTGGTATATTTCATATCCTAAAAATCTTATTTTTGTTTCAAATAGCTTTATTTTCTTTTCAGACACAACTAATCCATTTTCTTTAATAATTTCTATAAATTTTTCTAAATGCTCTATATGTTGATTAATATTTTTTGAATAAACTAACACATCATCTAAATATACTATAGTAAAATGAGAATATTTCTAAAATATATCATTCATAATATTTTGATATTCACTGGGTGCATTTTTTAATCCAAAAGGTACTATAAAAGCAGTTTTATATTTATCTTCCTCCTTAACCGAAATTTGATAGTATCCTGATTTCATATCAAATTTGGAAAAGATAGATGAATTATGTAATCTTTTAATTAAATCAGGTTTATTAGGTAAAGGATATCTTATCCATTTTAATACTTTGTTAAATGGTTTATAATTAATTACTAATCTAGGAGTTCCTCTTTCTATTTCGGAGGCTTTCATCACATAAAATCCTGAACAACTCCAAGGAGATTTAGAAGGTCTTATTAATTTTTTCTCTAAATATTCATTTATTTCTTTCTTACAATATTCTAAATATTGTTGATTCATCTGTATTGGTCTTGCTTTAGTGGAATATCTTTTTCATTAAAATTATCAATATAAGGTAACTCTACTTCATATTTCTTCTTATGCCAGAATGCTATAGGATTAGTTTCACATATTTCTTTTTTAATTTTTTCTTCAATCTGATTTTTCTTTTCTTTTATTATTGTATTTTGTAATTGTTCTTCAATTCTTTTATATTGAAG
>PYAF01000970.1:557445-592069 GCA_007407185.1 Glycine tomentella | reverse complement strand
TTCTTTATTAAACATCCAATCGAAAAAATAAATATTAATTTCATTTTCTTCTAGATAATTATAATAATTTTTTTCTAATTTTATCTCTTTCTTCATCATTATACGTATCAAAAAACCATTTTCTATTTTCCTTATTATACTCAGCTAAGAAATCTTGCTTAATCCATTCTTTATCTATTTTAAAAGGTTCTAAATTTCTGGTTAACACATTTAAAACTTGAGATCTAGTCGGAGAATATCTAGGAGAAGAATTATCATCTTAATATATTGGTTTAGATATCTTTGGATTACTATTATCTAGACCTGTTAAGTCTAAATCTATAGTTGATCCACTTATTGAATATCTTGATGACTGTCTTTTATAAATCATATGCGGTTCATTTATTTTTAATGACTGTGACCTATTTAATCTTAATCTTATATCAGTATCATCTTCTATTATTTCCCTAATCTGGGTATTATGTATCTTAGGAGGTTCTAATATATCTTCTATTTTCCATTCTTCAGGAATATTTTTTAAAACTTCATCATGATTTAATCTTTTTGGGACTTGTACCACTGAGATTTATGTACATTAGCTTCTACTAATATAGTTTCATCTTTATTAGATGCTCTTAAGGCTCTAAAATTATAATTTACTTTTGTTATTTTATAATATATTCTAAATATTATTTGTACCGGATCTGTTACTCCTTTAACAATATTATTAGGTACCTGTATATGTAATTTTATTGAAGTACTAGTATATTTATTTCTTAGATTCATCGAAAAATTAGGATAACAATTAAAAAAGGAGGGATCATCATGCAAATTACTTTCTAATATGGCTATTACCGAATCTCTAAATTGTACTAGTCTAGTATCTCTTAATAACATTAATATAGGTGTATTTATTCCTAATCTGTAATTAGGTTTTGCCGCTACTTGTATTAATCCTAAATGGATAAAATTAAATCCTTTCTTTATATGTTCCTCTAGTATATTTTGTTCTAAAACATTTATTATTTTATTTTCTTCTGTTACTGGATAACTATATTCAACGATATGTATTTCATCCTTATTTTTATCATGTGAAAATATACTGTTTTTTTATAAACTTTACTTTTTCTTACTAAAGGTATAGACCAATTATGCAATGATTTTTCCATGTCTTCCACCACAATTGTATTATTATCCGTCATATCCATAGATTCTTCCATATTTATAAAAAGTTGACCAACGTATTCACACCTCTCAGTGCTACACCCAACTCTCTTAGGAAGTAAAATAACCTTTATAGTTAGAATTCTTTATGAAGTATGGAAAAGAATAAAAGATAATAAGATAACTTAAATAAAATATATATATATATATATATGTATATATTACAAAATTTGTTTTTGATATTGACTTGATATGAAAATTATAAACATAAGTAGAAAATACATGTTAGAGAGAAAAATTTCCACCTTTCAATTATAGAGGCCTTAGAGAGCAGATCTTATAAAGAGATTTTAGGATTTTATTTATCTAAAAAATATATTCCATATGATACAACATATCTAGATTCAACTCAGAATCTATTTAAAATTTAAAATAAATATAGAAATAGTATTTGTAAATGCAAAAGTTATAAATAAGTCATATTATAAAAGTATCTATTTTTTTGGTAAAGATAATAAAAGTATCTTTAATACCTCTATTATAATTATATTTTTTTTGCCTAAATAAATCTTTTTCTTTGGACAGTATTATGATTTCAATTTTTTTATATCATAATATTGGTGTAAAGTATCTACTAATTTTACTTATGATTAATCTCTACGGAAAAACCTAACTCCTTTAAGGGAGTCTCCCTTCCCAACCAAGTTTATGATTTCAAATTTAATCTTACCTCTTCAAGACTTTCCTTATTTATATTTTTCTTTGCAATAACACATACAATTATAGTTGGTTTAGTGCGTGATTTATTATAAATCCGTGAAAATGTCTTTGATTTCACTTCAGATAAAAAAAAAAAAAAAACGCATATACATTCATACACTTTCTGCTGTTGAGCCATTGGCAAAGAAGATGAAGAGGAAGGTTACTCTACCTGTGGATTTCATCGCAGAAATTCTGTTGAGGTTGCCAATGAGATCTCTTTTGCGTTTCAAGTGTGTCTCTAAGTGATGGCTTGCTCTCATTTCTGATTATCATTTTGCCAAATCCCATCTTGACTTAGCTGCCGCACCCACCCACCTATTTCTTTTCACATTATCTAAGGCTTCTGCATTGAATGCAATAGACGTGAAGGCAGAGGAACAACTACACAACGATTCCGCAACTGTGGTCTTTAAAATTCCATCATCATCTGTTTCCAAATATTATAAACACTGGGTAAGTCTTGTGGGCTCCTGCAGAGGATTTATAGTCCTGAAGTTTGTGATCTTGGCTTCTGATTTCTTTTGTTTGATCATATGGAACCCATCAACTAGTCTCGCCAAGAAATTCTGCCTAAGCGAATGGAGAAGTTGTATGAATACCTATCTGGTTTTGGGTATGACTCATCAACTGATGACTACGTGATAATAAATGTTATATTGTCTCAGACGAAGCACCTGATCCAATGCTTCTCTTTGAGAGCCAATCCATGGATTTTCACAAAGAGAACTGTTCCATATCATGAGAACCTTACTTGTGGGCACGGGGTGTTCTTCAATGGCACTCTTCATTGGTTGGTTGAACCTGAAGATAAAGTTGATGTAATTATTGCATTCAATGTGACAAAAGGAGATTATCAGAGATTCCACTGCTACTTGATTTAGTCATTAAGCTGAAATCTAATCTATTTCATTTAATGGTGAGAGAAGGATGCCTGTTTCTCTGTTCCGTGGGTTGGAAGAGTGCAATGCTTATGCCTGAAATGTGGACGATGAAAGAATATCTCCTTTTTTAGCCCATCAGCAGTTAATGTTTGCAACTCAGATTCACCCAAATGCCTGCTATACTCAAGTAGAGTTGCATACAAAGTAGCATTATGATGAACACCAAGAAGAAGAAGCCTTCTTAAGAAAATAGAAGATACAAAAGGAAAAATATCCAAGGTTTCAAACTGTAGTCACATTTTCGTTTCGATCCTTCATATTGTAAGAAATTCTACCTCAAATACCATAGATTGGTGGTTCAGCTTGGGTTTCTGGTATAGTTGACAATATAATTTGTTGCCATAGATAATTGAGAAATTCAGCAAAGAAGTGAACTAATGTGAGATAAATGCTTCTATTTTGTATACCCAAAGGTTTTTTTTTATGATAAATATGAATTAAGCATGAGTTTTTCCAATTCAAGCAGGACTCCAAAGCAAAGAATTACAATAAAAGGGACTATTCAAGCCTATTCAATGAATTGCTTAATATATACTTCGTACTATATAGATATGAACTCAAACCTTTATATATACTGCATAAATATGAACTTTCCATGGATATTTTCCCCCTTTACTCTCTTGAGCTAACACTTGAAAATCTGAACTCATGGAAAATATTAATATCATTGTTTTTAAACTGCCAAAAGTGTTTTATTAATGCACTCAACTTGAAACAACTAGTGACAAAGGTCATAAAAGATACAAAAGATAACTAGTCCAAAAACCAAACACCGTAACAAAAATGTAAGTGCCATAAACATTGTCAAACCCACAAAAACAGAAAAACCTTAAGTCTAGAAGCCACACAGACTATTGCTAAAAAAACCCACGCTCACATGAGGAAAATAATATACATGTGATTCCAAAAACTTATACTCTAGAAACTAGCCACTTGGATCACATTTTAACTTTTCTTCCAACCAGCACCGCATATTACACCACTATTGGTTTAACAAATATGTCATATACTCCTACTCATACCTCCTGCCCTTTTACACTTCTACCACCATATTCCTCTCATTTTCCCCAACCATAAGTTATATTTGAAATTAGTCAGCATAAGTTAAAATCAGATGTTACTCGTAGCAACAAATTACCAACTTTGCTAGCTCATTTTGCATAGTTTAAACTTTATGGCATCTTGCTTCTTTTTTTTTTTTGTGCTAAAGCATAACGGTGAAAGGTATATGAAACATACAATAATAATATCCAAGTCACAAGGAAGCAAAAATGGATATACACACTCATCAAAATATTCCGTTGCCAACATTTAAGCAAAGTGAACAAAAAAAGTCAAGTCGTATACACCATCAAGTACAATTTTCAATCTTTGTTGACCAGATGGAGGGAAAGCTGCAAGAAAGTGATAAATTTTAAATCCGAACAAGTTTTGGTTAACACTTTAAAACTGGGTCTGAAAATTGATAAAATATAGCATTCTTAATAGGGAAATTGTTATTCATCGTTTACTGTGAATGTTATTCATCCTTCAAACATGGAAGCAGAAGCAAAGACTTGAGGCAAGTGGCATTACCTGTAGGACCTTCACGACACAACACTACGACCTAGTGGGTTAGGGCTACAATGAAAACCATCTCCAAGGTCGACGGCCACTGATGTAATGATCCGCCTCGTCGTTACGATATCACTAACTCTAATTGTGTGAATTTCAAATTTTAATGAAAACTCCATTAATTTCATTATGAAAATGTTAGTAAATTTTTTCGCGATAATACAATTATCATATAACGAAACAAATACATAAATGGATACATATAGATGTACATTTAAAACATTACATATCATTCACATGTCAGAACATAATCTAGTTGCATTTACAAATATTTACGTTTGGAATTACATGACCAACAGAAAAAATCAAACGACTAAGAAAGAGTTTATTAACAAAACACAACTCTTTTCCAAAAATAGTTCCAACCTTATCATGTTGGTTCGGAAGCTCCAACCAAAAAGAAGATCTCCCTCTAAGGTCACCTATTGCTGCTCATCTGCTCCCACAAACGAGGGTTCGCGATCATCACAGGTACCAACCACATGGTACAACAAATGCAAGGGTGAGTTTATTATATACAACCAACAATTATCAGGTAATCACAATTGGAAAGGAATCAACAATAACAACCACAATTATTACCATAATTCCATCAGTCTAATACACACTCGACAAATCAATCATCCAATGCATTTCACAAATAAAACATTCATGATTGGAATGATGCATGCTCCTGATTTCACTCTTATCATGCCATGTGGTACCATATCCAAAGAAATAGTCTCTCACAAGAAAAATAATTGATTGCCTATCAGAGTCATCCTATCATGCACAAGCCATTCCCCCCATGGTAATCAACCAGTGGTGCACGAGAATTCCTAACCTGACGCCCCCTTAGTACCTACATTTTCAGCCCATAGAATCCCACAGGTACGAACATGCCTTCACTATTTTCATTAATGCAACATGAAGTACGAAACATGGGCATCATCAGTGCATGACCCGGCTAGAAACAAATCCTTCCTCGCAAAGATAACTTGTCATGCACCCCCATGTACATTCATAACACACCAATGTGGGCTCACCGATGCACTGACCGTGACTAGGAACACATCCTTCCTCGCAAGGGTAACCAACCGGTCACTGCATCCCAGTGGACATATACATCATACAACCATGGGGACCATCAATGCATGACCTGGCTATAAGGAACACATCCATGGGTATCCATGTATATCCACATCACACATGACATTGTTCACATCAACATTATCTCTCATCAATGTCATTATCAACATCCACATCACACCATCTCAATATCATCATCATACATATCAAACTCATCTCATTTCAACATCATCAACCACATCAACATTATGTCATTTGAACATCATTAATCACATCATGATTATCTCACTTAAACATCACCAATCACATCAATAACATCTCAATTTCAATATCATCAACAACATTGACATCATTTTACTTCAATATCATCATCATAAACATCAATATTCAATATCATCAACTATATCAACATTGTCTCATTACATCACCATTAACCCAATCACATTATCCCATTTCAACATCCTCTCATTCATTCACAATCCATATTACCATGAGACTGGTATCTTAGGAAAATTATAAATTAAAGAGGAAGACTACAATATAGAAAACACATTCTTATGCCCATTTAAAATTTAAGAAAGAATTAAATAGGAAAACATATTATAAAATTTTTGGGCAAAGTCTCCTCTATAATTAAGACTTTTCCCAAAAATCCAATCATTACAACAACAACATCATTCACAGTTTTATCCATCAACAAGCAAATTCATCGCACCCCATTAGTTAAAAACACATTTTTTCTTGAATATGAGCACACAACAGGAACAAACATATATCACATCCCATTAGTTTAAAACACAGTATTTCTTGAAAACCAGCACACAACAAGGACAAACAGATATCCTCATAGTTGGACCCCCTGACCCCCAACTATGGTACCAAAACTATAACCAAATAATAAACTCTCCTTACCTAACTAGGAGTTCTCCCTGTTACAGCCTAGCGGTGTTGTTTCGTGATTCTTTGAATATGTGTGTTTGTCTGAACATAGAGTTCTATATACCAAATTAAAGATAATTTAGTATAGATTTTAAAGGCAAGGTCAAAATTAACATTTGAGGTCAAATATCCACTCAAATCGAAAAGTGGCTAAATGGTGTTTTGAGATTTCATATCAAAAGACATCATTTTGAAATTTTGATTACACCAATGTGATTGGGGTTCAACAAGAATCACGAAAATGACACCAGTTTCATAAAAATGATACTTTTACAACATCTCATTTTCGAAGAGGAAGTATAAAACTCCCAACAACGGTACCCAAAACACAAGAGACACTAAGAGAAGCTTAAACTATTCAGGAGAAGACAAAGGAACCAAGATTACCTCAAAGAAACCAAGAAAGAAGAATTGGAGGCTTCGTTCTCTATCAAATCCTTAAGTTGAGTTTTGAAGATTCCGCTCCGATTAAAGTGTTCCTCTCCATGCGGTGGTCTAACTGCAAGCGGCGGTGCCTCGTGGTGGTCACCAGTGGCCATGGTTGGTGGAAGAGGAAGGGAAGGGAGGTTGGGTGCTAGTTTTCAGGTGAAGGAGGCCATGTTTTTGAGTTTGGACGCTGCTGGATGTTTTTAAAATGCCTTCCAAAATTCGCCTGGATGAGTTGACCCAATTTTAAAATTTCTACTTCTGTGAAAAATTAATTTCTCACGCTTCAAATGTTATTTCAACAATCCCATTGGTCACAAGTTACATATGTGGGTTAGGAACCTACTTTTAAAATGTTAAGGCGATCCAACGGTTAAACAATAGAATGGTGATTTTACTAAAATAGGTTTTTGGGTCAAACTCAAAATCACATAATTCAACGCAGCTCAAACAAACTCCACATAACTTGACATCCACACTAAGCAATTGCAAAAGGGTAAAATGCACAACAAATGAACCAATCTAAACTTATCATATAATCTAATAACACAACAAATACATCAAACATATATTTTCAGTTATCGAAATTTTAGGGTGTTACTACTGACTTATGGATGGAGTTGAAGACGGAAGCTCGCAACGAGGACACAGCAATTGACGACGGCAAATGGGTTAGTGAGGGAGGTTCACGTTGGCAGGAGAAGTGTTTCTGGTTAGGGACTTAGGGTTACAACGAAAGGTGGCCAACAAAGGTCACACATCTAAGTTTAAACTCAACGAAAATGAAAGTGGTTCTAGAGCCAATGCGTCATCGTTTTGAACTTTCAAAGATGGTCTCCATAACCGTCTTTCAATACATAAAAAACGATGACAGATATCTATCAAAATCGTCATCGTTTTGAACACATCAGCAGTTAACACTCGAAAATCTAAGACGGTTGTAGTACAACCGTTGTAGTACTGACTTTTCTAAGACGGTTATTTGATAACCTTCTTTGAACGTTGCATTTTATTTACGAAATTGCCACCGCGCTCCCAACCACAACGGTTATACTACAACCGACTTAAAACGCGCATCTTAAAAGACCCTCTTTGTAGTAGTGTTTGGACATAAATATAAGAAAAAAAATTGAAGTATAATATAAACAAATTTTAACTACTTTAACCCTATATATATATATATATAATGATACCATTGTTGTGTTGCATTTTATTCCATATTTTGCATATTTATTCATGTAGGTTTACATTCATTTTGTGTTAATTAGAACTATTTGAATGTTTATTTTTTAAAATGTTCATCACCTAGGACTTTTTGAGGTTTGTTGTGTTTTTTGTCCTTAAAAAGGTGAATTATAAGGATATTGCTATGGATTCTTGAGATTTTATGCTTGAAGTGACTTTTGATCTAGAGGAAGAACATTTAGAACTATGTTGGAAGATAAATGAAGAAAAGTGACAAATGTCACAACTAAAGGACAAGAGGTATGTGTAGTGTTTTGAGGATATCTTGAGTTGTAGACATGAAAATTACATGAGACCTATGCCTATATTTTAAGGACGAAATTATCTACACTTTTTGTGAAGACACTAAGTCCAGAATCTCACTTCCTGAATGCGATTTGGGCTATGCAAGTGACTCATGTTTTAACATGTTGTTTCACTTTTGTTTATTTTATTTTAATTGTAATGTGCTTGGACCCTTTTAGGTTTTTCATTTTAAATAGACCTTTCTAAGTTTGTTTTGGTAAGTCTTTGATCGGGGGAAATACTAGGGAGGAGCGATGACTCTAGGCTTGGGATGAGGATGATGGTTTTCTTCTTTTTCTTTCTTGAATTGGATGTCCTTATCTTATATCTTGGTTTTTCTCTATATGTTTAAGTGTATTCTTAAAAAAAAAAATGGATTGGAATGGCCCTTGACTATATTGTTTATGATAATCTTGTTATTGAGGTTCTCTTCACTTCTTTCCTTTTAATTATTCTCTTATCGATTTTATACATGTTTAACGCTTGATCACCGCCTTGGGATGCACTAAGAGGTGAACTTAGTGCGTTGGAACCATAAGAGGAGAGCTTAATTAGTAATGAGTGTAAAGAGTTTAATTGAACTTACCACCATGACAATAAAGGTTAATTCAATTAAGCACATCTTTGTTTCTTGAGAGAGAACGAAGATTAACTTAGATTAATTCTTCATTAAATGAGAATTAGAAAGAACCTTGAATTGTTAGATTAGTTAAACAAGAGTCATAGTATGAAACTCCCAATTTCTATTTTATCTAATTAATTCTTTATATTTTTATTTTTATTTTAAATTACTTTCCCTTTTATTTTATTCTCAACATTTTAGGTACCATCGGCTTTTTTACCTCAAAGTAAACTCGTTTTCGTCGACAGGTTCTATTAAGAATAAGAAAAAGATTCCAGCAAGAAAATGGATGACAATCAACGGCTTTCTGAATCGTCTTCTATCGACATCGTCTGCTTACTCTTATCGTACGCTCTTCTTACCCAACCCAAATCGTCCGGTACTTTGTCCGCTCTCCCTTTTCATCGCACAAGCATAGTGGCCATTTCATTCAGCACTATCTCAACCTGCCTGACTGTGAGACCGACTGGTTGAATAGAAACGAAAGTCGGTCATAGTGATTCGGGAGTCCCGTGTGGAAGGGCTCTCGCTCAATGGATTTATCTTTTTGAATCATGATAAATTGATAATCATAAAATACAATTCTTTGAAGATTCGATATTTTATTACTTGACAACAATAGTGTACTTGCATTAACCATCCAAAAAATGCAATTAATTGTGATTATAATTTTAAGTTTCAATGAAAATATCAAACAAAAAATATCAAATTCTAACTAAAGATACTTTAGAAAAAAATTATTTTTTAAATGTCATTAAAAAATTAAATAACATTCACCAATTTTGTTAATTTTCATATAAGTTAATCAGATTTAACGAAGGTAGTATCAACCAATTTCCATGTGTTATATTATATACTACTCCATCATTCTTCTATTTTGTCACCATATTATAAGGCTATCATCTATTTATATAGAGAGACAGCATAAAACCATGATTTGGAAATATTAAAGAAGAAAGCCAACTTTTGGAATGAATTGAATTAGAAGAAGAAAAACACAAAGAGACACATTTCAAGAACATTCACATGGTGTCATATAAACCGTTATTTTATTTGATTTGTGAGGCATCATTCCATCAATCATTCAAGAATATTATTATTATTATTATTATTATTATTATTATTATTATTATTATTATTATTATTATTATTATTATTATTATTATTCCTTTCCTTGATCTCCTCGAGATTAGACATAAGAAAAGCCAATCAAACAACCACTGTTCACTGTCCATTCAAACAGACAGGCCGTCCTCTCCTCTTTTTCCTCACTACCTCGTTATTGGCAGAAACACCCTCCTTTTGTACACTTCTCTTTTCTTTATTTTTCACCCTCTTTTCTCTTTGTCTTTCCATCATCAAGTTTTGAGCTTATTCATGACAAAAGTAATTATTCCATTCACTGTGATTAAAGCTAGCTTGTTGCTTTGCAACATTTTTTAAAGCACCACAAGATTGAATAGAAGCAGCTTTTGATAATCCACATAACTTTACATACAAATCAGAGAGAGAGAGAGAAAGAGAGAGAGAGAGAGAGAGAGAGAGAGAGAGAGAAAGTTGCATCACATGCAATCCAATTTCACATGCAAAGCCAAAATTTGCCTCAGTAACAAGAATGGCACAAAACCCTCATCATATCAACGGCGCAGACACTAGTCTTGGTGTGTCCTCAAATTCACTTCTATAAGCTAGCAGACTATATATATATATATTATATATATATATATATATATATATATATATATATATACACCAGCATCTTCCCCCATACTACCAATATCTAAGCAATTAGAATTTTATTATTGTTTTCAACCCAAATTGTTGAATCTCATTCAACCAAATCTCCATTGAAATTATATTTTTCTAAACCTAGTATATCCCTGATTAAGAGTCAAAAACTAAATACTGAGATCCAAAGCTTTTTTTGTTTAACCAAAACTCCAAATTCTCTTTTGTGAGGTATTATTATTGTTGCTGTTGTGGAAGCTGCAACAAGTTGGAAAAAGATGAGAGCAGGAGTTTGCAGCATACAGCTACAGGCTCTGACACCAGAGGCTGCAACCCTAGTTAAACAAGCTGTTACTCTTGCCACAAGAAGAGGGCATGCTCAAGTGACCCCTCTTCACATTGCCACTGTCATGCTTGCTACGTCCACAGGCCTTCTCCGCAAAGCTTGCCTTCAATGCCACTCTCACCCTCTCCAATACAAGGCATTGGAACTTTGCTTCAATGTTTCCCTCAACCGTTTGCCCGCATCCACACCAAACCCTCTTCTGATAAGTCCTCCATATAATTCCACCACTACTACTCCCTCACTTTCCAATGCCTTGATTGCAGCCTTCAAGCGTGCTCAGGCTCACCAACGCCGTGGATCCATTGATCAGAACCAGCAGCAACCCATTTTGGCCTTGAAGATTGAGGTGGAGCAGCTCATAGTCTCTATCCTTGATGACCCTAGTATTAGTAGGGTCATGAGAGAAGCTGGTTTCTCTAGTTCCCTTGTCAAAACAAGGGTTGAACAAGCTGTTTCAATGGAATTAGTTTGTTCACAGCAAAAAGCTTATTCCAAGGAAAACACCACCAAGCTTCTAGTTCTTGGTGGTGATACTAGCAGCATGCCCCCATCTGGATCTTTTGGTCATTTTGGAGGCTCATTCAAGTCTATGGAAGACCATGTTCATGATGATGTTGGTGATCATGTAGTAGATGATGCAACAAGTGTTTTGAGTGAACTTGTGAGCAAGAGAAGGAACACAGTCGTTGTTGGGGAGAGTCTTGCTAGTGCTGAGGGAGTAGTTAGGGGAGTGATGGAAAAGTTAGAGAGAGGGAGTGTTCAAGGAGAGTTGACGTTTGTACAATTTGTGAGTCTCCCTCTTGTCTCCTTCAGGAACATTGGCAAGGAGGAGGTTGAAAGGAAGCTTGTGGAGCTTAGAAACCTAGTAAAAAGTCATGTTGGAAGAGGGTTTATTCTATACTTGGGTGATCTGAAGTGGTTGTTTGAGTTCTGGTCAAGTTACTGTGAGCAAATAACAAACTACTACTGTTCTGTGGTGCATATGGTGATGGAGCTTAAAAAAATGATTAGTGCAAATGGGGAGAATGGTAGATTGTGGCTTATGGGGATCGCAACTTTTAGAACATACATGAAGGGCAAAGCATGTCTCTCGTCCCTTGAAACTATTTGGGATCTTCACCCCTTTACAGTTCCAGTTTTACTATCATCCTTGAGCCTTGGTTTAAATTTTGATAGGTAATTAATTTATCTTTCTATATACTTCTCTATTTTCTGCTTTGAATGTTACTATTATTGTATTTTTTTTAGTGATATTGAATTTGCTGTAGTTTTTCTTTGTTTCAGTGATTTTCAAGTTCAGGAGAGAAGCAAGGTAACACTCAAGGAGGAATCTTTTGAAGAACGAGCCAAAGTGCGCAAGTATCTAACTTGCTGCAGAGATTGCTCATTGAATTTTGAAAAAGAAGCTAAAAGCACCACTAATAGTATTACTATAAGCAAGAGAGATTGCACCACTAGCTTGCCAACATGGCTCCAATATTGCAAGGAAGAGAGAAGTCGCATGACGGAGGATCAGGTTCTTATCTTAATTCAAAATAATTAATAATAAGGCATTAATTTATGGACAGAAGTATTGATAACTGATGTTTCTGTGTTTTTTGTTTTGAACCAGGAAAATGCTAAGCTTAGGGATATTTGTAAGAAATGGAACTCTTTTTGCAGTTCAGCGCATGGATTTCCCTCCAATCCTGATAAACAATTTTTGTTCATTTCATCGTCTCCTTCATCCCCTACTTCAGTCTCTTCACATGAAATAAAGCTTAGTTTGAATCTGAGACACCTAAATTGGCCACTCATTTCTGAACCAAAAGAAGTACCTAAAGAATGTAAATTATACACTGAGACTACTGTTAGTGATGACTCCTATGAAGGAAACTTGATAATGTTCATGCCAGAGAAGAACATTCCTAAGCCAGACCTTTTGTCAAATCCCAATTCTAGCCCCAATTCTGCTTCTTCAAGTGAGGCAGTGGAAGGTTTGGATAGCACTCAAATGTTCAAGGAGCATAATGATGAAAATCTGAAGATTCTCTGTGATGCATTGGAGAAAAAGGTTCCACAACAGAAAGAAACAGTTAAGGAGATTGCAAGCACTGTGCTTCTTTGCAGGTCAGGAATGAGAAAAGGAGGCAATCACTTAGTGAAGAGAGATGATAGGCAAGAAACTTGGTTTTTCTTTCTAGGTTTGGATTCTCAAGAAAAAGAAATGGTCTCAAAAGAGCTAGCTAAAGTTGTTTTTGGCTCTTATAGTAACTTTGTTTCCATTGGTATAAGTAGTTTCTCTTCCACTCATGAGGAGTCCAAAAATAAAAGACCAAGAGATGAGTTTGGTGGCAGTTATCTTCAGAGATTTGGGGAAGCGCTGAATGAGAACCCTCATAGGGTGTTCTTCTTGGAAGATTTGGAGCATGTTGATCACTTTTCTAAAAAGGGTGTTAAGAAAGGAATTGAAAGTGGAATCATAACCCTTCCTGGTGGTGAATCTGTGCCTCTCAAGGATGCAATTGTCATTTTCAGTAGTGAAAGCTTCAGTTCAGTGCCAAGAGCTTGTTCTCCTGCAAGAACCACTTCTCCATTTTCAGATGAAGACATGAAAAAGAATAATATTAACAAATCAGAGGAGAAAACTCAATGCCTCTCTTTGGATTTGAACATGGCCATTGAAGTTGATGTGCAAAAAAATGTGCATTTAGATGGAGGCACTGCTGAGATACTAGAGTTAGTTGCTAAGCAAATTAATTTTAAAATATGAGAGGGAAAATATAGTTTTCTATATGTTTTATTCTTTTTCGGATGATAATTTTGTTATATATGTTTTCCACTTATTTAGTGTTGCGTGCTTAGTTAGACACTTGGTGAGGGAAAGTACGTAATGTAAAACTGTTAGATAGAGGTACAGTTTTATGTGTAATTTACAAGCTTTGATGGGGTTGGTACACCTAGGAGATCATGCATCTGTATATATGTTAATTAATCTGATCTTTTTCTTCATGTGATAGTGTGACTGTTGTTTTATGTTAATAACTAACATAAATCATGGATTTTCATGAAATCTTATCATTTAATTGCAAATATTATATATTATTGTCATTAACACATTTTTAATTAAATTAACGTATATATTATTAATATGTTTTGCATGAAAAATCCAGCAAAATCCTTATTGATCGATTTGCTTGTAATCACTAACCAACGAATACTACTGCTCATCTTTAAACAAAACCAAAGTTCTAAAACTCCCCATGTATATGTCACACAAACTTAAACCATTAGTTCCAATGTTTTTCAAGTCAATTATTAAATTGGAGAGTTATCCCAAGCTCAACGTTTCAAGTTTATGGAACATTGGATATGGAGCAATATGATGGCTATTAAGTGTCATCCACTGGGGGAGGAAGAAGAAACCCTATCTCACAAGTCACAACACATGTACGCTTGCTATATCATTGAATTTGTGTGGGAAATAGCACGGATTCGAATCCTCAGTCATCCAAAATAATTGAAGAGTCTCCAGTTAGAGAAAGGGAGAACGTTGGATCAGATGTACGGTTGAGATTAAATTGAAGAGTTACTCCTAAACTCACCGCTTCAAGTTTATGAAAAATTGGGCATGTAGCAGTATGATAGCTATCAAGTGTCATCCATTGAAAAAGGAAGAAGAAACCTATCTCATAAATCACAACACATGTACACTGACTATAACAGTCCGCACATTGAGTTCCTGGAAAAAAACGTAAGGTTCAGTAGGAAGAAAAAGAAGCAGTCATGTTTGAGAAAAAGAAGCGTGGAGAAAAATGCAAGATCCAGATGCTAAATATTCAGAGTGCATGTCAGGTGAAAGCATGTGAAGGCCTAATTTTAATTATTTAATGTTACAAATATGCTCAAGATTAATTTTTATGATAAAGAATGAACTCTTACGTTCTCATGCGTTAACACCAACGCTATTTGATACGAACGACACGCACGAAATGTATGAATAATGTTGATGTATATCAATGACATTTTTAAAAAATTATAAAAATTATAAAAAGTAGCTAGTGATTTGTCGGAAATCACAGTCATACGACTTTGAGAAAATTTCATTCATAGTAATTAGTATTTTTTTTTCTTTTTCTAATAAAATAATCATCAATATGTGACAGATAAATAAATAACATTTGCATAGATATTGATGAATCCATTATTGTTTAATGAAGAGAAAGAACAGAGAGATAGATAGATAGATAGAGAGAGAGAGAGAGATTTTGTGAGAAAAACTACTACCTTCTAGTTGGTGAGTGTGTGTACATTTAAATGAGGAAACAAATTATTTACTCACCAGGTGAAAAACTAAAAATGGAAACATCTCAGGACTTTTAAAATTCAATGACCCAACCCGTCAGGGTCACTCTCAAAGAATAAAAGTATACAATTCATATTAATCAGTTTAGTGACTTAATAGTAACTATTTTTTTAACGAGTAACTATCAATCATATATAATTAATAATATTGATAATTAAAAAATAGTTCCTAATCCCAGATTAATACTATTTTATACAATTGAATAAATAAAGGATAAAATATGTTTGAGCTCTTCAAATTCAAAAAATATTAATTTTGTTCTCTATAAAAATAAAACATTTTGTTAGTCTTGAATGATAATTTTATTAGACATTAATCTGATGTGATAAACTAACTTGTATGTATAATTGAATTACAAATGAATCAAATAATTTGTGGTAGCTAACCTTCAAAATGAATTAAAACATTTTTTTTTGTTAAAAAATTATTACAACATTGATAAGATTAGAAAAGAAGATGAAACAATAATGATTTCTAGTGTTTGAGAAGATAAAGAGAATATATGTTTGTTATGTCAAGTAACCTTTATGGTAGTTAACAATGAGAATAAAAAAAAATTACAAGTACAAAATTAATACGAAAATTTTTATGAAGACAAAATTAATATTTTTTAAAATTTTATAAATATCCCAAACATATTTTATCTCATAAATAACTAAATAGTCTAACATTTTGTTGAGAAACATAGTGAATAAGGAAGACAATTAACTTCATTAATTTACAAGTCTTAAAAGACAACAGGAACACATCCGTGTTAATTCCCATGCACAATGTCTTGGTAAAATCTCTAGAATGTCTTGCTGATTACATCCTCTAAGCTAGGACTATTTTACTCGACGTATGTGGTAACATGAGCTATGCAGCCCCATGTTCTTTGAAGCCACTTTATTTCATGGACAGTTCAAACAAGTCTTTTAAGGAAATAAGACTTGTCAAAAGGTTAAAGGTCATCTTATGGTATATGAAAGAATGATTCATAGCGTAAGCATTCCGCAAAGGAAAAGGCTTGCAAACATCTCAAAGTACAATAAAAAGCACTTTTCACAAATCCATAAGTCAAAAGTTAAAATCGTTTAAAGATCATGCATGAGGGTCTATAATACTTAAAAAACGAATTCATGCATAAGATGGAACGAGTATCTGAATTCAGTCTCGTTCTCACTCGAAATTAAAATAAAATGTTGTACTCATTAAATACCAACCATAAAAGTTATTCATTACTATTATTTGAATAACCACTGATTCATATATGTTGGAGTATTAATTTAAAATAAAATAGATTTTGTGTGTAGTGAGAGAGGGGAAGTAACAAGAATATCTATCGTTATTTTTTTTATACATTAAAAATTTATTAACAAAATATAAGTTAAAAAATATTTAAACCACTAGATTTTCAATGCAAAATTGGCTGGTTGGATGCAAACTTCAGTTAAGTTATTTTATGGTGCAATGTAACTTCTATTTAAACCTACACTCAGCTGATACAACCAATGCTCGTTGAGCCAAAATACTAGTTTTTTTTTTTTTTTAATAGATTATGGAACTTTATATGCAGCAACCATTTAACCATGAGTCAATGTAACTTCTTAACGATACCTCATACTTTTTGGAACATGATTTACCTAAATAACCTAAGAAGATTTTTTCGTACTCATTTTTCTTTTGTGTTTAGTGGTACTTTATGGAAATTGCCAAAAGTACCCTCTCGTAGCACTACATAAGGAAAATAAAGGGAATACATAAAAATAATAATACTCAAAATTCTCTCCTTCATTATAGATAAAGCATTCATTGCTTTAAATGTTTTCCCTCCAAGAACATATGATTTATTTTGAGACGAGGGGGTAAGGTCCACTTTAGAGAGATATATATCTCTATATTTCCAAATTTTAAAAAATGTAGTGGTTTCAGGGGTATAAAGATACTAAATTAAATTAAGATCTAATAGTATAATCATGATTAAAAAATTATTTTAATTTTTAATATAGTATATTAACCAATATTTTTATTAGTGTATACTAAATAATATAATAGAAATATAATATTTATTGTTTCATAACATTAAAAATTAAACTTTATATATATACATATATATATATATATATATATCATAACTCATATACTGTTAATCAATGCATTTGATCATTAAATTTTATTTAAAATTAAACTTGAAATTAAATGAAACATTTTTGTTACAAAGTGGTTTGAACCGTAAATCACAAGTTATACTTAAGAGTTTAATAGTTACATATTATTATTAGTATAAAAGAAAAATATACTATTAATTAATTAAAAATGATCATTAGTATAATATTTAGGATGCTTATTAAAAAATTAATAAATTTATCATATATAATAATTTATGATTAAATAATTATGTAAAAATTATTTAGACAATCAATAATGTATAACTTCTTCTTAATATTCTTTATTGTAAGCTGATTTTTCTTTGGATCTTTACAAATTTGATTTTCATACTTTAGAAAAAAACTAGTCTAATGTTATTTCATAGTTGGCCGGACTGGTCCAATCTTTGTTTTCTCGAAAGTCCAATCTTATTTTAACAACACAGCTAAATTCATTATGGTCTACCATAAAGTATTTGATATATAATATTTAATATTTTATAAACAACATTTTAAGGAAATATTTTTTTGTTTGACAGAATTTTAAGGAAACATATTCAAAAAAATCATTTTCATACACCGACAATGTAAAATTTCGTCAGCTATTAATTAATTAACAATCACCCCATACATATGTATAACTTCTATGATTGAATGTCTTATCATATAGTTACAATTTATGATTGCATGAAATTATATATAAAAGCTTTTACATGTGCATTGTAATTAAATTCTTAATAAAAATATTTAATTGTAAATTTCACCCTTAATTTTTTTTCTGACGAATCTTGTTCTTAAGGTATTAATTTGATACATTTTATCTCTATTTTTTTAAACAAAAACTTACAAATTTTATATTTCATAGATAACTTGATGTGGTGTAAAAGTTGGAGTTAAAATTTTTCAAAAAAATAAAAATTGAAATAAAATTTGTCAAAAAAATAAAAAGTTAAAAATAAAATGTATAATTATTTTAGCATGTCACATCAATTCAATTCCTGACAAAAATATAAACTTGACAAGTTTTTATAAAGTTGGGAATAAAAAAGTATATTGTTAATTGCATATACTTGAACCCGAACATTCTTGATTTATATATATTTTTTATTCCTGTAAGTAATCATCTTTGTATTTTTAATTTTTGTAAATTTATTTTTCTAATAATAATTCATATAAATGTGAACTTATAAAAATTATAATTAAAAATATTAGAATGTTAAAGATATTAAAATTGAAAAAAAAATATACTTACAAGAATTACAAGTGAATAAAAAACTTACATGAACCAAAAATTAAAAAAAAAAACAATTTACGAGAATTAAAAT
Source organism: Glycine tomentella (assembly GCA_007407185.1). Lineage (NCBI taxonomy): Eukaryota > Viridiplantae > Streptophyta > Magnoliopsida > Fabales > Fabaceae > Glycine > Glycine tomentella. The sequence goes on along the minus strand of PYAF01000970.1, from coordinate 573,154 downwards.
TAAAAAATAAACTTATAAAATAAAAATAAATAAAAATACTAACTTACCCAAATGAAAAACACATTTAAGCCAACTTTCTCATTAATTACATGTTTCACAGTTTACTATATCACAGCATAGGGATTTGTTTTTTCAACCAATTTTGATGAGAAATCTACCATAGACAAAAGATAGCATGCCTTTTTTTTTTCTTCTTTTTAATGCCATCCTTAACGTTACTTTAACTTGTAAAAAAAAATGAATTAGGATTCTTCTTCTTTTTTTTTTCCTTTAAAGGGAGTATGGAAAACTAAAGCTAAAAAAAAGTAAATACTGAATTAAATGGCACAATTCTTAATTACTAGGAAGGGTAGACCAAATTCTTAATTATTTGATCCTTCAAGTTCGAGATACCAAAAAGAGCAAAAGAAATAAAATTGAATGACATAAATTGATGTTGAAGCTTTTAAATGTTTACTATGATAATCCAAAAGGTATGTTCCTTACCCACCTTACAAGAAACCTAGACCTGCCTTTCCCGAAGATTGTAGATTCTCATTTCAATTTCAATGTTCTAATTTTCGCGAACAATATAAAACATTTTTTTAAACGTTAATTATTTATGTATGATTGAAGTATGAAGAAAATCCATTGAAAAATTTAGGCTTTATTTGGCATATTTAGTTGAAAATTAACTAAAAACTGGAAGTTTAAATTTAGTGAATTAAACTATATATAAGTGATTAGTAAAATTAACTTATCAACTAAATATAAAATCATGTCTATAAAAAAAACTACATATAAGATTACGTAAAAATGACGTATTTATGTATGTGTGAGTATATAAAAATTAAACAATTACTTAATTTATATATCAATATATTATTATTATTATTTACTATTTGGAACTAATTATTAATTATTGTTGTTACTGTTATTGATCTTATTAGGTAAAAAATAGTGAATAAAAAAAATTAAATTATTATGTATGCACAAAAAATTTATTAAAAATAAGAATATTAATTAGGAATTGAAATGATAAAAGCTTGTTATTTAAAAAAAATAGCAGGTGCAAAATACGTTAAAAAAGGTTAAATATAATTTTGATCTATATAAAATAATTAGTAGAAGAAACATATTATTATTATTATTATTATTATTATTATTATTATTATTTGAGGAGGGGGCTAAAGCTCTTGGCTGCTCCCCTTGTGTCTCCGTCCATTGTTACAAAGTTATCAATTAATGTTTGTTAGTACTTGAAGTGGGAACTAAAACTAAATTTTTTAAATCTTTAAAGGATTAGAAAGAAAAAAATTAAATAACTAAAATTAAAAAAAATAATCACACAGCTCTTTTTTTAGCAATCGTTATCTTTATTATCTTTTCATTTGAGAATTTTAAGTTAGTATTTTTTATAAAAGGTTTAAGACTTAAATATGAGTTGTTCTAACTTAATCAATTATTCTATTATCATGGATGAGGATAGAACACAACTATCAAGTGAAAAATTTAAAGCTTAAAATATATCTATAAAATAGGGATTTTTAGATTTTAATCTTTTTTTTAACATACTAAGATTTTTCACACAAAAAAAAATTGTTTAATGTAAATACTAACTTTTATTACAAATTCATTAGAGTTTCTCATCACATATGAAATTGATGATTGTCATTTGTAATTTTGAATCTTTTAAAAATATGTAATTTATCTACTATATAAATATATTCTCTATTATAGTTCTTAGATTATTTTGAAAATTATATAATTATGAACACTTGATAAATTTTGATGCTAGTTAATATATTTATTAGATGAATTTTCATTTTCATATTTGTCTCCCCGTCATTAAATCATGAGTCTGCCTTTATATACATTCCTACTCAATCATACTTAAAAACGCATTTGTCCTTCATGGTAGAATTATACTAATTAATAGTGTCAAGGTTTGTCTTGTCTAGAGTTAATATTTTTCTCTCTTCTTTTCAAGTTGCTTATAGTGTGAAGATCACTCAAAGAACATTTCATAGTCTTGGGATGTGTCAGTCGTAAGTTTCAAATATTACCATTTTTAGGAATTTTTGAAAATGTTTGGCTCCTTGTTGACCTTCGATCTCTTGTCAGAATCTTTTGGCACGAAATCCCTGCAAAAATGAATCTTTAGAATATAAATAGTATCATCATAGGTTCCCAACTATATTTTGTTTGGATATTTTGCCATACTGTTGATATGAAGTTGTATCCTATTTATATTAATTTCACTTTTATTCAATTTTGTACATGTGCTATCGAGGTTAATTTGGCTTCCAAATTATATGGTTCAAACTTCTGTAGAACGTACAGTACCATGCACCTACAGGCTACAGGTGGGTTAATACTAGGGTAGAAAATATTGAAATTTTGTCTAATATATTTGTTATTTTCTTTTTCTTATTCTAAAAGTCAACTTGTTAAATTCACCAAAAAAAATATTGTCTAAATTGTTATTATTAATAAACATTGACATGTATTGTTGAAACTTCGATTTAAGTATTATAATATATTTTATTTGAAATTTTGTATATACTTTAAATGTTAAGAACGTATAAAACTCACTTAAAAAAGAACTATAAAACTATGTTTTATTTTAGTTTTTAGTATTATAAAATTAAGTACGATATTTCATTTTTTTAATATAATTTTATGTAAATCCAATTTAATTACGGCTGGATCATTAAACTTTAAATTAATGTGTTGACTAGTTCAAAGATTAATCCGCTATTAAAAAATAAAAATATTGATATTGTGAATTTGTGATAGTGAAATGTGTATAGTGCATTTGATTGCATCATAATGGGACAGTCTAACAAAAGAACATGATCTTTTTTTCTGCTAGACTTGATAAAAGCTTTGGTCTTATATAGTTATTTTCAAAGGCACTGGATTTCTTTTACTCAATTTAAGATTAGTGTATTTGCCATCTAAAATGGAGTATACCGAAGTGTTAAAGATTGTAATTGATCTTAGGTGATGTTTTGACTTATATTAAGTTGTTTTATGGATTAGAATACTTTGTTTTACTTAATTTCATTAATATATATAATTAATTCCTAGTCTTACTTTGCCAATTTTTTTACCTTGAAACCTTTAAACTTTCAATCTCTACCCATTTTTTTTTTCAATTAAATTGTTTTAAACTCTCTTTTTTCTCAAAACAGACCAACCAAATATCAAATTTCCAAAAAATATCATATAATTTAACTATAATACATTGGTATAGTGTAAAATTATTTATATTCAATCAATCATGCATTATCATATCATTACATATTATTGACTTTTGCATTCGTCATACTTTTGATTTTATCTCATTGGTCGATAACATAATTTTTGTATCAGCATTAACATAGCTAATCTCAATTTTCTCATTCTCAAATCTTAATATGAATCATACATATAGTATAAAATCTTTGAAATTTTATCTAATTTTGTGTAGAGTTTATAGTTTTGAATTTTGAAAATTATTTTGCATCTCAAACTCATCATAAACCACAAATAAGTTGAATAGAGAATCAGAATTAAAGGTTTAATAAGGCGGAAAAAATTCAGAGAGACTAAATTTACTTAAATTTAAAAAGTTAAAGAATTTAACTAGAAAGAATTGAGTAAATAAAACCACTCAATCTAAATTTAAAACACAAAAAAAGAAATCAAACATTATATATACCAGTGATTCTATATATCTTATGACGAACTTTCTACGAATCGTAGTATGGTGGGTTGATTTTAAAATAAATTCATAGTCAATAGAAAAGTAAACCCAGATGTATTTTTCAAACAACGTATATACTGCATGTATATGATAATTTAAAAAAATGATAATGAATATCTGAAGCATTTTACAGACAAATTAACCTGTCCAATTTCCTATTTCATAATTTCCAGTTTATAATCACATAAATGTCCAATTTATTACGTGGTTGTTAATGTGCAACTTATCATTGAAGTGTTCATCCCGAGATGACCAAAAGATTATATAAAATATGAAGATATTCAAAGAACACGATCCAAAAATCATTACGGACGCAAGGAAAAAGAGAATTTATAAAGCATATAGCCCCACTAGTTTAATTCTTTTTAAGGGAGGGGGGGGGGGGGGGGGGTCATTAAAGCCCTTATAAGCATTCAAAAATAAAAAAGAGCTCACCCAAATAAACATTCAAAATGTTCATACTCCTCAAAAGGCAATGCAACTGTTCTTCTTTTCTTTGAATGTATATTGTAGTTAATGTGTTGCCCAACACAAGCTACAACACCCCAAACTTTTTGAGTGAAGGGAGATAGTGGCAAATAAGAATTTGGCATGGAGACAAAGTTTCCACACACAGAGCTTTTGCAGTCTTTAGGAAAAGAGAAGGAAAAAAATATAAATAAAAATTCATAAAGCCAAAACGGTTGTTTTATACATACATACATATATATATATATATATATATATATATATATATATATATATATATATATATAAGAGCACTATCTTTTTCTGCCATCGATCTCTTCTTTCGATTACAAGAATTTTGTGCATGAAAGTAAGGGATTTCTCGGATCTCCAACTCCCAATAATCAATATATAATTGTTGCATCACTATCTGACATATTCATAGAATCGTTTGTGCAGTATGACCTTGGATTCTTCAGCTAGCTAATTATACGATTTAATACTAACAATTGCACAAACATGGTATGAAAGTATAAAATCATTCACAAATTACTTTTTATATTTCCTGGACTTTAATATAATTATTATCTCAGTTTATAAAATATATAGAATAAATATTTTTTATATAACTAAACTTTATAATAAATATTTTTTAAAATAATTAAATTATGTTTTAATTACAATTTATAATAAATAAATATTTTAAACATATAAAATTATATTTTAGATTTACCATAAATAAATTATGTTGTGATACACAGTTATTTTAACAATTATTGATAAAAAATTAAAATTTAATTAAGAAATAAACATGAAAAAAATAAATTGAAAGAGAAAAGCCGTTGGTATATATAAGATTAGATGAAACATGTGGCTCAATAAGTAATTATAAATCTTAAAACTATCATTTAAGACAAATTCTTAAAAACACTAGTTGACAAATAATTTCTAAAATGCTCTCCTTTTAAAAATCAAATTATCAATTAGTTTTTAGTTTGAGTAGAACTAGCTTTATTTCCTTAGACAATGTTTCAAATTTTGAACTTTGTGAATAAAAAAAATATAATTGAAAAGAAAGACCCCACAAAAAGGTGAAAGTTAGTCAACTAGATTTTCTAATTAATAAAGATTTATCATCAACAAAATACGTGAAAACTTCATACCAACAACATGGCTATCTAAAAAATATTAGAAATCAAATTTATAATACAGGATTAGATGGGAAGTAGACTTAAAAGAGGGAAATACTAATTAATTTATCTATTTTATTTGCTATTTAATATTATATATAACACACAAAGTTAAAAAATTATTTATTTTCTTTGTTTTTAATAAAAAATTATAATTTTACTAGTATATAGTATCTTTTTTTATCTTTTATTTATATATATTATTTTTACATTTTATACTCTACTATTTTCTCTTTCTTGGATCAGGTTATAAATGTCATACTAAAGTTTTAAAATGATAGATAAATAAAAACTAAATAATTCTTCAAAAGTGATAAATAGAATATGGATTTATAATATGAATATTACTTAGGTAATGTTTGGTAAAGAGAGGTGAAAATGGATAAAAGTAAGAGGAATAAAAAGAGATGAAAGAGAGTCTCAAAAAGAGAGTAGAAAGTGAAATTGTGTGATTGAGATGAAAGAGAATGTAAAAGAGATGAAAACTTTGAATTAAAGTTATAGGTAAATAATAAAAAAATTAAAATAATAGTGATGAAACAAAAGTTCTTTTTATCTCCAATATCCATGCAAGTTTTCTAACCCATTACGTGACGATTATTTTTTAGAATTATGCTTAGTTGATGATGAAAATTGCATAATCAATTATACAATTTCATTTGAGCACATAATTGACTATGTATAAGCATATTGATTATGTTGCAAATATAAGACTAGCTCTATCCAATTTTTGAACTATTCAGTAAGTAAATAAATAATCAATTATGATATAAGTAGAATTGATTATATTGACAAAGAATAAACAAAGGACCACAAGCATCACAAGATTCTTTAAGACAATTTTGGAAGAATGACTCTTTTTCTCACTAGCTAACACAATTCACTTCCTTTCATCTCATTTTGGGGTTGAAGTTTTACCATGAGACCCACAAATTTTTAAAACTTGTAGCTTACGTTCACCCCTAACAAACACCCGTCTCCAACATTCATCATTAAAACACCTCAATTCAATTGCATATGAAATTCACTCCATTAAACAAAACATACCCTAAAAGTTTCGAAATGTGAATGTAACTTTCCTTTAAATTATTGATGTGAGTAATGATGGATCTAAAATCATAAGTCAGGGAGACAATTTATTTTAAACAAAATTAATAATTAATATTATGAGATGGGTAAATAATTTAGGAGTATAATGATAAAATACATAAAATTAAGGGATCAAAATCTACATTCTCATTTATGTGATTTTTAAAAAAAATGAAGGGATACATTTACACCCCCGTTATAATGTGGATCCGCCACTGGATGGGAGGGTGTGTCCTATTTTGTGTAAAACATAGCGTCTGATCTAAGGTCAGTGACAATGAATACCAGTCAAAAAGAGAATTTTCATGAAAAGATGATGATAACAATAGGCACATGCATGATAAACTGCATCTTATAAGATCCCAGATTATATATAAGTGGACTGTGAATGGTAAAACGAATCACTCTGCGAATTAAATTAAAAAACATCTAATGATATTTTTTCTGTTTCTAGGTGAGAGATCTGGCCCAAGGGAATATTTAGAGTGTCACTATAGCAAGAAGAAGAAATGATAGTGTCACAATAACACTTGGAGTGATACTGTTATAGTTTATAATATGCATTTTATAACATGTGAAAAATAAAAGTGGCCTAGCATTATCCTTACAAAATATTTTTTAATAAGCCAAAACACTTTACAAAATTAATTAATCATTGGAGAATTATAAAATTGTTTCATAAAATAAAAAATAATTTTAATATAATATCTTTTGAATTTTTTTAAATTATATCAAATTATTAAAAGTTTTTACTATCACATATATAACTCAAGGAACTCTAATCAAATTTTTTACTGTTTAATTTGTATGCGTTGTTATTGTAAGAAAATTTATACTGCCAACCCATCGAAATATATGGTAATATATGACTTTTGTTACAAGCCAATTAATTTATCCCTTTTTATCATAACAAATTTATGATATAAAACATTTTTTCATTGGATAATAATGTGAAAATCTTTACACCATCAATGCATAGATAATTTTCTCAATTTTAAATATACATCAAATAATAATATAAAAAATATTTCCATTCATTAATTAATTGTGCAACAAATTTATACATCTCCAAAGTCACAATAAATTTTAAAATTATAATTACAACTGTTTATTTAGAACTTGCATAGTTGCATAGCTATATATATAAATCTTTTTCTAAACAGTAGGATAATTGTTTGAAAACATTCAATCTATTAAAAATCACTGACTCATTCAATAAATGCCTATGATAATCTACCTATATCTTTATTTTTCATAATTTAACACTCGAGTGAGAATGACAAAAATACGTACATCCTCAAGTATTCTTACAAACAATGTGTCATTAGGCCACGAAATAAAGATAGGAGATTTTCTTCCTAGATCATTCAAAACTCTCATACATCTAGTAAAAAGAGTGAAAACCAAAATTATCCTTCACTTAAAATCTCAAATAAGGATTGTACAACACATTCCAAAATGATAAATTTTATAAGATTAAATCGACTTAAAAAATGAAATTAATCATTTCATATTGATAGTATTGTTATGTTTAGTGTGTGACTCGTTAATTTTTTAAATAGTTATGTCATAGGGATGGAAACAGGTCAGGCCAGGTCAGACTTGGTTAGGCCTGATTTTGGCCTTATTTAAAAACATCAAGTTTGGTCTAGCCTATTTACATGTTAGAGATTTTTTTTAGGCTAGTCTAGCCTATTTAAAAGTCTGACTTAGCCTACGAGCTATTAAAAAGCCTATTTTACAATTAATATTATATATTAGTGAAACTTCGAGAATTCACATAATACTTCTTTTAATTTATATAAAGAAAGACACATATTGACATACTTCTCTTTTAATTTGTGCGTGAAAAAAATTAAAATTAATTAGAGCACTCTAATATGAAATTAAAATTCACTAATCACAACAAACCCAATTAATAATTATAATCAGAACACTTTAAGTATTCAACAAAATATTGTAAACAAAATTAGCAAGCTAAGTAAAATACCTTAAGTTCTATTAGATAATCTAGTCTAAATGTCAAATACTAAAATAAACAAGAAATAAGAACCAATTAAGGCAAGTTAAATATAAAAATAATGATTTTTTTTAATTCTTGAGTCATCTCCCAATCATGAAGCAATGAGCCAACATATCATCAAATCTTCAATGTGATTTCTTGAAGATGTTCATCCACCTTCATTTTGAACGAAAAATGTTATTAGAATATAAATTAATTTTAAAAAACACTTTAAATTAGTTTAGCAAAGTTAAAGAAATATTTTTTAAATAGAAAATGTCTCAACATCTTACTTATATTTCCAAATAAGTCATAATCATTTATGAGATTTTCAAGGTGATTTCTTCAAGCAGTTGATCATCCACCTTCATAATGAGAAAAAATGTTATTAGAAAAATAAATATATTTCAAGGTGACAGATTGATTCTTTTCTTTAGCCATTTGCAATCTCCTTTCATTACATTTTTCTTAATGCCTTCTTAGATGACTTGTGCTACCCCCTGGCCCACCAATAGATAATCTAACTTCTTTGCAATACTTACATATTGCCTTCTTTCCTGCTCCAACTATTTCAACGTCATCAAAATCCTTACAAACACGTGATGTTTTCTTCCTCTTTTTCTTAATAATATTCTCCTCTTCTTCTTGATTTGTATTCTTGTCACCCTCAGGTTGATTAGTTGTTGGAGGTACATGTTCATTGCATTCATCACAAACCATGGGAGTAGACATAATGTACCTATAATAGCCACACAATAATTGAAAATGTGAGTTATTAATGGTAAATTAATAAAATAAAAAATAGTGAATTATATATCTATCAATTGTATCAAATAATAATGCATACACTTATTAAATTCAATTAAATTAACAAGATGTACCTTAACAGTTTTTTTAAGTGAGCTAAAAAAAACTATAGTAATACTTTTAGGCTATTCGTTTCCTTAATTTGTCTTCATTATATTATATATAAATTATTCACCATAACCCATAAACAAAATTAATGAATATAATGACTGATAGTTTTGTTTCAAATAAAGGCCATTCAAGAAAATTGTTATGGATGCCAGCTTATTAACAACCAATATGAATACAATTAAAAAGTAAAAAGGAGAGAGAGAGAGAGGCTTGTAGAGATTATATATTAGTACTTGTTTTGGGCAAAACATATATATGTACGGTGATGAGAGTTGACAAAGTCATTTATTTTATTTGTGCATTTCTCTCAACTTCATATGGAATTTTCAAATTTAAAATTTTTGTTCCTAAATTTAATTTCATATATTTTGATTAAATCAAGACATTTGGAGTGAGAATTCTTTTGTCAAGTCATGTGAGAGTGATCTATTTGAACTTGAAAAATTATGAAAAAAAATATGAAAAACATGAATTATAATTATCAGTATTTTACAAGGAAATGTTATTGTAATCCACCACAAAATAATGTAACCAATTTTAAAATCCAATATTGAGAGAAAGTATCTTCTCAACCTCAAACGATTAAACATGGTTGATATGATAAATCATAATACAAAGTAAATTAATTTTTAATAGAACACAAAAAATTATGCTTTATACACAAAAAATTAACAATACATTCAAACTTTAACAACAAATATTGAACATGTTCTCAGTCAAAAGAATACAAAAAATAAATAATTCTTAATCACAAAAAAAATTATACTTTAAGATTAAAGGTAAAAAAAATAAACCTAAGGTACATTAATTTTTTTAAACAACCACAACAAAAATTAAATTAACTATAGAAAAAATGATAAAAAAAATTATACTTACTGTTGTTTGGTGTGAACAACCACGATATCGGTGAAGAAGGATTTCCGTTTAATGGTGATATTCTTTTCAGCAAAAAAAAAAAAAAGAAAAAGCAAGAATAACAAATGTCACAAACTCATAATCAGAATTTATTTTTTTACCAAAGCGTCAACAAAACAATTAAAATTACTTTTTGTATGGGAGCAGCACTGCAACAACAAAAGTGGACACAGGTCACGCAACGCGGCCACCCGCCAGCCTTATGCTTTTGGAAGTTATGGACTTATGATAAATAAACATAACTCCTTTTGCTTTTATACAATTTACAAACCTACAAATTCTTTTTTATTTTTTATCTTTTAAGTAGATTAGGTATCTTATCTTATTTTATTTCTTTTTTTTAAAGATTGATTTATATATTTTTAGTTTTAATATATATATATATATATATATATATATATTATATAGGCCAGCCTGACAGGCCTAATAGGCTTTTTTTAAAGCTTGAGCCTGGCCTATTTATTTAAATAGGTTTTTTCAAAAAGCCTAAGCCTAAGCCTAGCCTTTATAATAAACAAGCCAGACCAGATCAAAGGTCCCTAATGGGCAGTCTAGCACATTTCCATCCCTAAGTTATGATCCATTTGGATAAACAATTTAATTAACATCTTGTCGATTAGGTAGTATGGGTTTATTACAGTAATAAATATTTGTAATTGTGTATAATGAATTATTTATATTTTAATATTATAAATATAGTTATGATCTATTTTGATAAATAATTTAATTAACATGTTCATTGAGTACTCATGAAAATAGTTGAAATTAATTGTTTCATATAAGATGTAAGTTATTTTCAATTACAATTGTATAACATTGTTGGTATGGTTTTATATTCAATTTAAGAGTACTTTGTTGAAGTTGTGGATTGATTTGAAGTGTTAGACTAATAATTGGGAAATTTGTAGATTATGGTTAAAACAAGAGGATTGCATCAGGCTTTAGGCAAAGTTTAAGACAAAACTTTAGGTATAAAGGTTAGTGGTAATGAAGAAGAAGCCCCTCAACACCGAAGGTCGATAGCATTGACACTTAGACAATGGCCAGATGCAGCTGTTATTGAGGATGTTGATGCGCACGAGGCTCATTAGGAGTCTCACATTCCAGTTATGGAGAATGGAGTTGCCGATTTAGAGGATTTTTCAGGCAGACCTCAAGATATACCAGTGTTGACATCATATGTTGATCATGTGGCAACAGTGGTACTTATGTGTTTAATTATAAGATATTTACATTTTTTGTCATTTTAATTGTTATAATTAATTATAATTATTTGCAAGAACGTACTGAATTGAAGTTGACTTCTCATGGAGAGATGCATAAATTTGGAAGGTTTGCACCTTAAATTGAAGATTTAGTGGCTGGTACAGACTTAAACCCTCTACATATTCAATGGAGATAGGAGATATGAAACTTTTATTTGCTTTTGTGAAGAGATGACAAAAGGAAACTAGCTATTTCTATTTGCCCATAGGAAATGACTACAGCCTTTGATAATGTGGGATCATTGTTACATTTATCTATTATAGGTGTCTTCCATACCTATGATGCAATAGATATAGAGCAAATAATCGAGTTGCTTGAAGTCACTAAAGAATAAACATGTGTATTTATATATAAAAAATTGTATTAAATAAATTACATGTACTATGATCTTTATGTAATTTTGAGATGAGATAAAAACTCTTTTTATTTGTAACATTTATTATTATTCCTGTAACAAAAAAGATTACCTAGATTGATTATTACAAAATATATAAATAAACTTGATATATTATTTGAAATTTTAATGTTACAAAAAATAATAATGGTTATATTAAGTGGTGTTAATATAGTGTCCTACTATTGTATTATATGATACTTGTTTTCTTTATAATTTGTAAACTAGTAATATCCATATATACTTTGATATTCATTAACACAGCCACTTGCTAATAAAAATGGGGACAGATGGTGAAAGCACTACCCACACCCACCTTGACCCCATTACCATCCCTACACTTTTTTATTTTTGTATCTCTTTTTATAAAAAATTCTTGAAATAAAATAATGACAATTCGAATCTTAATGAGTTAGTAAAGTAAAACAATTTACGCCTTACATCTAAAAAGTAACAAGTTCTAAGTCTCCATTAGTCTCCAAGCTATCTTGTTGACATTACCAGCTTGTGCTGTTGCGGTGAGGGGGCAAAGACAGTGAATGTGTTTTGGTTATGCACGTTATCTATGAAACTGCGCCAAATACAAATAAACGTTGCAGAAGCTAGTGGCATCCTCAGAGTCCGTTTGGTAAATTGTCTTACAATTAGTTCATAACAAACTGGGTTCGATCCCGATACAAAAATCACTCAACAAAACATTGCAAAAAGCTACAATTTGTAGCTTCTGGATGACGCACATTAGATAGCCTTAAATGTGAAACCAAACATGCAATAAGAAGATCATGGTTGTATAATAGCTCGTGGATTCAGCATATGTTAGTTTGTTAGGTGGCTTATTTATTGTAACATACTTAGCTATCATTTCTGATGATGTTAGATCCCATTCCAGTAGCTTCCATGCTTATCTCTTCTATATAATATAAATATAGTTTATATCACTTGTTACATATCTTTTTATTCTACCTAAATACTATAAAAGTTTCCTTCTATATAATCCCTCTCCTCTGCTTTGAACTTTATGACCTTTGACCTCACCAAGTTTGATGGGGGAACCAATGCCATATTACATATATATGCATCTCAAAAGAGATAAACTAAGACATAGAAAAGTCCATATGTGCTATATGTAAAACCTAGATCCTATTAACCTCTAAATACCATGACGCAGAGGCAAACTAGCCTACCTCCAACATGACTCCAATTACCGCTTGTTATCATTCATGCTTTTTCCTTCAAAAAATTCACCTAAGATTCGCTCTAGATCTTCCGCAGTGTATTTGATGTACCTCTGAGTACTCTTTATATTCTCCACTAGTGGCCTGTAAAATACAAGGATCTCAGTTATAATTTAATAAATTTATATAGCTAAATAATAGCTCATACAAAAACCACAAGACAATAGCAACAAATTAACCCTCAAGGTGTTGAAGAAGGAGTGAATTGGTAACTAGATAAAACTGTCAGAAAAATTATTTACTTTATTCGCAAAGGAGGAAAAGACATTATTTCACATCCATGGATACTTGTTCCCATAAAGTAAAGATAAACTGATTAGGATACACTACACACTCTCAAAGATACTTAAATTACACTAATTCACTTAAAGATGAGATGTTATATTTTTACTATTTTAAATGTAAATAAACCTCTTAGTAGTGATAAGCATCTATGACTCTATGAGCCTCCCAAGAACATTTTTCCTCTGCCATTTTCACTATCATTGGCAACTATTTTTTAACACCTTATCTCCCCTATTGTCTTAGTCTAACTTTGGAACATAACCCAAAGTCTTCGTATCTAACAGTAAGGGTTCAAAACTGTTGGGAAATCGAGGGGTAAATATCAGGGAGATTTACACGTAACCATATAAGTGAATTAGACACCACACCTTAACCCAAAACCTTAAGGCTCAGGTTTATGGGTCTTTTCCTCTCTTATATGGTGCTCAACTTTTTTATTTCTATCCGATGTAGACTTTACCTCACACTTGTACTCAACAAAAACTATTATCAATGATGGTTAGAATCACTGGAGGAAAAAAAATTGTCCAAAAGAAGCTAGTTAACACTAAATTGGACTAAAAAACAACACATTAGATGGAAATTTCTCAACGATGGCATTTACCAGGGGTGGTCAGAGTGCGATTTGCCCAATCGAGTAAACGATGCAATCATATAAAACAGTTACTGAAATGCTAGCAACACTCTCAAACACACTCTTAACTATTAGATGGAATTTTGTCAAGAATTACAAAAATATGGGGATCCGACTCCTAGTATAACGAGTCTCATGATATTGTAGTTTCTACTTTCTAATAAATTTCAGCTAATAGTTTAGAGTGTGTTAAAAAAGAGTGTACTTGCTATAATTTAAACAGTTGGTTAAAAGGAGAATACACACCCAAAACGTTTCACAAATGATCTATAGGCAGGCAGCAAGACTTCAGCAACTGCAAGAATAAGAGACTCTCGCAACTCTGCGTCTGGTACTGTCCACTGAGATTGTTTCTGATGAAGTTCCTCAAACATAGTATTGAATGTCTTGAACCTAAGAACATACACAACTTGACGTGTAAGAAAGGACAAATGCTTTATTTGAAATAAAGTCCATAAGGAAGCAACAGAAAAGCTACCTGTCTTTAACAATTGTTCTTGAAGCACCACTACTGCCCGCATCGCCACCAGCATTACTACTACCACCACCACTTGATGAGATGAGGCCCTGAATAGAGAGGGACTGAAGAATCTGCCAATGGAAAGAATAAAACTTCAGAAATAGTACAGTACCTTCTCATGTAATTGCCAACCAATGGAGGATGGGATGACATTGTGCTTTAAGTTGCGTGCATAAAGGTTAAAACAAAACTTTAACTGAAAGGAAGAAATTACTTGTCAACAAAGAAAATTTATAGAAGATGAGTGCTAGCAACACACTCTTCCAAACATACACACTATTATTGGTTAAAATTTGTTAAAAACTACAAAATTCGGAAAGAGACTCATTAAATGAGAAGTGAACCCCCACAAAAAAAATATCAATAAATTTCAGCCAATAATAAAGAGTGTATTCAAAAGAATGTATCAGAGTGATTTGCTAGCATTTCTCTAGATAGAAAAGATAAATAGATTGTCTCTTACTACAATCATTATAAATACACAATTTATTTTCTTTTAAAAAATGTAGGGTGCTAAATGAACAAATTTGTAAGAGGCTTATTTTGGCCCCTTATACAAAAGGAACCACCCTTCAATTTATTCCAGCACTTAGAACTTTCTAGAAATGTAATTCCAAAGTAAGAAGTCAAACAAGGGTCAAACAGCCAGCTCTACAAGCTAGAAAGAGTCTAATATCAACACTCAACCTGGTCAAACCAATTGTTTTTAAAATTTAAACTGGAACACATTCTCTATGAATTATATAATGATAGAAGCATCACTGAGAACATCTCTGTTCTTTTCTGACAACAAACTTACATCATCCATACATAGCAAATGGAAGACTATAACTTCCTCTAACACACTTAACCCTGTGGACAAGAACTTCTCTCCCTCATGTCTAATTTTAAAAAAAAAAAACAATTATTTTATTTTAAATTTATATGCGCTCTCTAATTTTTACTTCTCTGGATTCTATACAAGGAGTGATTTACTTTATTCTTTCCTAAATTAGCTGGGTACTTGTTAGGATTCCCAGAACCCAAAACAGAGAAACAAAGAGAAAGGGGGAAAGAGGGGGGGGGGGGGGGGGGGGGGGGGGGG
>PYAF01000970.1:545500-557345 GCA_007407185.1 Glycine tomentella | reverse complement strand
CCTTTTGGACCTGCCCAACCTTCTCAACAAGTGCCACTGAACCAGGATCTGCTGTGTTGGATCCCCTTGTTATCTACCAATTTTTGTTAGGACTTAAGCACAAGAGGAGAGCCCAACCACAAGACTAGTCCATAAGGTGGGAAAACTTTTAAGGCTTAAGTACCACATCAAGTAGTTTATTCTACTTGATGTGGGACTCCTAACATTGCCACCCCCTTTAGGGGCTGACATCCACGACAGCTTTCCCTCTATCGACACTGGCCGGTGGTATCCCTTTTCCTTAGGATGGCTTCACTTATCTATCAGTATTCAGTTGACACCTTAATCCAGCCTATAGGTAGCCCATCCCGTGGCCTGACTCTCAACTAGAGCACCAATTGTTTGGACTTAAGAACAAGAGGAGAGCCCAATCCAAGAGACTAGTCCATTAGGTGGGAGAACCTCCAAGAGACTAGTCCCTTTAGGTGGGAGAACCTCAAGGTTGAATTCTGGAAACTGGGTCTGAATGGCAGTGACATCCTCCCACGTTGCTTCCTCTGGTGATTTATGTTGCCCACTGAACCAGGATCTGTTGTGTTGGATCCCATTGTTAGGTACCAATTGTTAGGACTTAAGCACAAGAGGAGAGCCCAACCAAAAGACTAGAACATAAGGTGGGAGAACCTCAAGGCTTAAGTATCACATCAAGTAGTTTATTCTACTTAATGTGGGACTCCTAACATTGTCACCCCTTTAAGGGCCGACTCCCACAGTGGCTTTCCCTCTATTGACACTGACCTGGTGATATCCCTTTTCCCTAGGACAGTTTCACTCATATATTAGTATTCAGTTTACGCCTTAATCCAGCCCATAGGTAGCCCTTTCCGTGTCCTGACTCTCACCTAGAACACCCATTGTTAGGACTTAAGCAGAAGATGAGAGCCCAACCCAAAAGACTAGTCCATTAGGTGGGAGAACCTCAAGGCTTAAGTACCACATCAAGCAGTTTATTCTACTCAATATGGGACTCCTAACAGTACTCTTAGATTCCAAGCCATAAATATAAATTTCAGTAGTTTTTTAAACATACAAGTATGTCCAATGATTTGATTAGATTCCTTTAAAGATGATGAAACTAATTAATATTGAATAAATTGGTTCTCCAATGATTACAGTGTCACCACTTTATTCTTCTAAAGTTTTTGTCACGAAGTTAGTCCCTTTAAGATTTAAATTTTCACCAAATTTGTTCTTGTTGAGATATGATTTTGATGTGTTAAGATATCATTCTGATATGATTGTTTCCTTATTAACATTATTGATTTAGTTTCCTAGTTACTATTTTTATGTAATTGATTTTGCATGATTATTATCCCTACAATTAAGGGATTAGATTATTACTGTAATTAAACATTGATTACTTTAAATAAACAGCCAAGAGGACATTCTCTATAGGCATTTAGAATATACAATTCAGATATTCAAGTGTTCTTATGAAGGACAAAAATGGTGACCCCAAATGAAAAATTTAGTAACTGCAATGTATCCTTTGACAGACAAATTGGTGACAAAAACATTTAAAAACCTTCAGAAGACTAATATGATAACATAAAATGTTTGTAGGATCATTTTAGGCTTTTCTCAATTTCAAACAATATAATGGTTAAATAAAGAAAGATTAAGCTAGCAGAATTCTCATGCCTTTTATTTTTATTTTTATTTCCCTAGTACAGTCACAATTCAAATGATAGCATCAGATTTCCTAAAGTGAACAAAAAGAAATTATGCAACAAAATTCGTAAAGATCCACTTAACATGGAACCAAACACTAGGAAATTTTATCTCAATTGGTGACTTGTTGGTCATGGGTTCGAATCGAGAAACAGTCTCTTTGCATATGCAAGGTTAGGTTGTGTACAATATCCCTTTCCCTTACCTACACATAGTTTGGAGCCTCCGGGCGATGGGGTACGTACTTTTTTTTTTTACTAAATCATAATCATCTGCATTTCTTAATAATCTTCAGTTCTAACAAAAAACTGAACATCCAAGAGAGCTACAAGCCATATATAGTAGTTATATAAACCAATAGGAAATGCACCTTTGCCCAAGCATTTCTTTTGTATTGATTGGCATGCTGTTGCACAATCTTCCTATGCCGTTGTATCCAATCGTCCCCCAACAAGTCCTTCGCTTCAGACCTAAAATAGAAGAGGATTAGGAGAGCAATAAATTTGAACTAGCAGAGAATGCAGTAAACTTCCCGTTTCAGAGAAATTAAAACCACGACATGTGGATGAAATACCTCCTAACTGATCTGACAATATAATGAATATTGTTCATGAGAAATAGATGTGTCAAAGAAGGGTCTCTATACTGCTTTGATTTCCCATCTAAATTGATTTGAAGAGCTTGCAATATCCGGATTGTCACAGATGCTAGCTGTGAAGAATCACCTTCACCTTCAATTCCTTGAAAAAGTTGGTGTAAGGTAGATCGATAGCTGCAAATATTTAATGAATTTTGGTATGGTTAAATATGTCAAGATCTCAAATAAATAGATCCAAAATTTACAAACACAAACAAAGGAGAAAGTGCACAAGTTTTAAGCATTATCCTTGCATAAAAAGAGAGAAATTGAATGGTTGATAAGTAATTTCACTTGATTTAGAATTAATGCACCAGACTTCCCAATTCTTTCATTGAAACATCAATAGATATGGAAAATAAAATTCAGTTCAAAAAGAGTTGGAATTTTGAAACTAGTACAATAGAATAATCAACAGGATGATTTGTTAAAGATCTGAAAAAGTTGAAGACAACAAATTTGTAAAAGTAAAGGCATGCTGCAGCACAGAACCCTTTACAGTCACAATTGATCTTATCGGCATTGGGAAATCTAATGCAATATTCAGCAGCTCCCTGCTTATTCTTTGTAAGAGATCATACATATAAATTATTAACGATACACATTCTAGGAATCATCTTTCTTGCACATGCAAGCTAAATGTTTATCCAAACCTGTACCAACTACCAAAGCACATCACCTTTTTATACCTCCAAAATTCTATTCTGCTCTAGCAAAGTAATATTAGTTTCCTCGCAAGAGTTTTAGGACTCATGAACCAACTCCCGCAAGTCTATAACTAATTTTTAGTATACCTTCTAAACAAATAAATACAAACAAGTGAAGATAATTGGCAAAAGAAATTAAAGAAGCTGTACCCATAAAATAAATAAGAAAACCTAAAATTCTACACCTAGATAAATAAAGACGCAGCTTTCTCACCAATTAAAACAATATACAATGCTAGACATAACTCCATGAGTGCGCTCGAGAATTTGAAGCAGAAAACAGAACAAATGAACTTACTCAAATAAAAACTTCACATAGTTAATCACATAGCTTGTCAAAGGATGGACAGTTCCATCAGTTACTGCAGTCTTTGTAGCATCTTTCTCAACTGCTTCTTCAAAATCTCCAAAGGTCTCCTGGGCTGTTTGTGCAAGCTGTTTTGTCAAACCCATTACAGCTTGTCTTATTTTAGTGCAAGCTCTGCCTTTAAAGAGTACTTCAATCTGCAAATTATCCGGAGTAAAAGTTGATAATAAGTTACAATCATTGAAATATGCCTCCAATTTGCTTATTAACCACATGCAAAACAGCCACAAAAACCTACATTGCATGTCCTGAACACCCCATATATATCAGACATCTTGAACTTGTGATATCATTACTGCCATGGCTAATGTGAAATTCTATCACAGGTTGAATGAAAAACTATTGGGAGTAATAACTAGCAAGAGACCCCCCACTTTAACAAGGAAAAAAGTATAATGCTTTGATTGATTATTGTAGAAAAAAGCGAGACATATGAGTACAGTATAATTGGGTACACTACAATGTATAGCTACCCACATTTGTATTACTATGGTTAAGTATATAAAAGCAAATGGTCATGCCCATATATACATACTAAAACCCTTTTATTCTAAACAACGACTCTTAACAATCATAAACTAACTTTTCATCCACTAAAGCATATATGTCAAAGGCTTTTCGTGTATACTTAAAATAGGTTTTTTTATTCAGTTATATGAGTTTACCTTGTACCATAATAATATTAAAAATGCATAATCATAGTATCCAAACCAAATATAATATCATAAAATAATAAAATTCCTTCCAACTTCAGAGTATAGCATAACATAGTAACAAGGTAAGATAGTCCAGACATTCTGAATGATCTAAGTTATAGAATTCTCAATTTTCAGTTCATATATGTTGCAAAAAGTAAACAAAAAGATTCAAGAATTTGGATGTTAAAAGCTAATACCTCTGCATGGATCTCTTGCAATATTTCGTACATGTCCAAAAGTACAAATAACTTTTCTGGTGATCTCTTACTTTTGGCAATTGCTTCTCCAAAACTAAGTAGCATGGAAATACTGTTTGTAGTTACTTCAGCAAAACACTGATCACTTAGTGAGTCAAATCCTTCAAATATTTGATCACAAACTTTCCGTTCAGCAGCAAACAACAATTTGACCTGTTCAAGTACAATCGTACATTTACTTGAAAAAAATAGAAATAATATATGTAAACAAATTCGACAGTGGTCTTACAGCAATACGCATGAAATGAATCCAGTTTCCAATTTTTGCTTCCAAAACCTCCCATTGTAGCTTTTGAAGATCATCTTTGCTGAGTTTCTCAACTCCAAGCTTTTGAAGGCTTTCTTCCAATACTTTAGAACGGGTATCTCTGAACAATAATCACGATGAAAATCATGATCATAGCAATAGTAATATTAGTTACAATGATAACGTTTAATACACTTCAAACAGGTGATAGGAGGCATACAATTCATAGATGACTGTAATTGTCTTTAGCATGTGGACATAAAACAAATAATCACACAGATATCGTTATGCAGGGAACAAGTATACTTGTCCATCCAATAAAAGTAGAAACATTAACAAAGTAATGATGGAAATTGACATTCTAATAATATATGCGTAACTCTTCTTTGATTGGTACACAAACAACCCATATCAAATGCAGCAAGAAAGTTACCAACAGCTACACTCTGAATAAAACACCAGTAAGGAAGTATCAAAAGACAGATTCTTACAACTTTTTTTCTGCAGAAAACAATTTTCTGAGAATTATACAGAAGTCTCAAATGAATTTTTTCCAAGTCAGAGTCAATGCTGACAGTCCTACACTTAGCTGTCAAAAAGAATAGAAACGGCTTACCAATTGTTTGTTCCATAGAATTAATCAACCAACCAACGGAATTTTCTAGACCATGTTGCATAGCAGTAAAGTTGTGTCTTGGTGACTTGTTGGTCATGGGTTCGAATTCGGAAACAGCCTCTTTGCATATGCAAGGGTAAGGCTGCGTACAATTTCCCTCCCCCTTACCTGCGCTTAACGTGGAGCCTCCGGGCAATGGGGTACGTAGTTTAGTTTAGTTTAATTTATAATTAGATAATAATCAGAGATTTAGTCATTATAGCTCATTATTAGATTGAACCTATGTAATCAATATTTATCCTATTTACTCATTATAAATAAAGGTTGTGTGGTCATACACAACACAACATTACATAGTAAATTGTTATATGGTAAGAGCTTAGGTTATTCTTGATAGAGGGATAACGAATATTGTGCTCCATCGGGGGACCTACTGTTCCTAGTGGACCTTTCTTCTATGCCCTCTTATCCGGCTACCTGTTTTTGCTTCCAGACATAGCTTTTTCCCGTTTTACAGCGCCTTCACCGACCACCATCGCCGGTTGCCACCGACTGTCACCTTCCTCGTTCGGTGAACCATCCGCCGATCTACAGATACTATGTCGACACCTCACCATCGGACTTGACATGCACTCCCACGCACCTCTTTTCCAGAAAGCCAAACAGCGTACCTAAACAGTGCATGGCAGCATTCGTTCAGGTCAAGCTTGGCACAAAGGGGTCGCCCCTTTTGTGGGACCATAACCCTAGAGTTTGGGCCCGATTCACGCTGTTTTAGAGGGTATTCCTTTGTTTTCTCTTTTTCGCGCAGCCCGTCTTCACGGTGAACAGTACCGCAAGACTGCCTTGTTTGGCAAACTTTATGATCCATTTTCGCCAAAGTTTACCTTTGACCACTGTCGCTCATTGCCGATGACTGTCGTACTGTTCACGTGTGCAATCAACTCAAAACATCGCCGCACGCGACCTCATGTAGGGCCATGGCACGGGAAGTTCACGCACACGACATGTGACACATCTCCTACTAGCATCACACTGATCTTCTACCCCTCTGCCTCAAGGCATCCCTGGTGGATCTTTTTTCTTTTTTTAGGGTGAATAGTACCCGTCACCATCGCCGAAGACCATCACACCGTCCATGCGTGCAGTCAACTCAAAACACCGCCGCATGTGGCCCCACGCAGAGCCCCGGCATGTGAAGTTCACGCACATGTCGCTTGACACACCTCCGGTGAGCGTGACACTTGTCTCTATCGTCATTTGCGGGCCTTCGTTGGCTACCGCCGAGCCATGTTTATCCGGCACAACCACACAACTCGAACTGCATTTAGTTTCTATTGGGTTGACCACATTTGTAACAAGCTCAATTCATAGACATATATGCTCGAGTTTGAGGGGGAGTGTTAAGATTACATATTATTCTGTTAATATGATTAGATAATAATTAGTGATTTAGTCATTATTACTCATTATTAGATTGATCCTATGTAATCAATACTGGTCCATTTTACTCATTATAAATAAAGGTTGTGTGGTCATACACAACATTATAGTAAACATGGTCTCATACAAATCTGCATCATTTTTCTGTTTTTTTTTTTTCTTTTTTGTCTCTTTAAGGAGTCCAAGCTTGCCTTTTTACCCTATTATAATTTATAAGCTTCACAGTTTGTGCCCAGTCTAGAATTTTTTTTTTTTACCATTCATGAATATTAAACTGGGTGGGATCAGATCTTGTAGAAAACAGGATATCAATGTATAAGGGTAGTGTAGTATAGACCTGCAGTTATTCAACTGCAGTCTATAGTTAGTGTTAACTGAATCTATTAGGAGTTATTCAACTGCAGTTTTTTCATTTATTACTCTCAGCAGGAAATTACAACTGTAAATACACAGGGAGGACAGCAGATGTCTCTACAAAAATCTCGAGTCAACTCCTCAGATCATCAAGGAAACTGGAAAAATAAAAGCAAAGACAACTCTTATCCTTATCCTAACAGAATAAAAAATATCCAAAAAATCCTAACTCTGGTAACACATACAAAACCCTATACAGAATAGGGAGAAAAGAAACATATAGGATAACCCATCAATCAAAGAAGACAGAGACCTAATATTGGACTTGATAACATTCACAGCCTCCTTTAAGTTGCAGCACAATGGTATAACACTAACCACCTGAACTTTTTTTAAGCTGCACCACAAAAGAACAGATTATAGCTTCCCCTGCTGCATGTTGCAATACTGCAACCCAACTAGCTGTAGATCACAAAAACGAACCATACAGCAACCTCACCAAACCACACAGAAGTATCATGCCATGGCAGCAGCAGCATGCGAGATCACATGGCTTAGACAACTTCTCCAACAGATAAAATTTGGAGACGTTCAGGATGCTGGACTAATGTGTGACAATGAAGCTGCTGTCCACATTGCTTCAAACCCAGTCTTTCATGAGCGGATGAAACACATAGAGATTGATTGTTACTTTGTGCAAGAGAAGGTACTTTCAGGAGAAATCACCACTTATTTTGTCAGGCTCCAAAGACCAACTGGCAGACATGCTCATAAAATTTTGGCACTTGAGTTGACGATATTTGTAACAAGCTTGGATCATATGACATCTATACTCCAACTTGAGGGGGAGTGTAAATATACGCTTTTTATATGAGTTGATTGTGTAGCTAAAATTAGGGATTTCTCTCATTATTATTCGTTATTTGGTTTCCCTAATTATGTATCATTACAGATTATAAATAAAGGTTTTAGTTGTGTGGTACATCACACAGAAACAGTAAGGGGGTGCTTGGTTTGTGCATTTTCTGTTTTCATTTTTAGTGAGAACAGAAAACAAAGTTAAAAATATGTTTGGTTCAATTTAGAAAACATTTTTTGTGAAAATATTTTCAAAAAGGGGAACAAAATTGAAAATGGTAAAAACCATTTCTAACGTTTTCAAATAAAATGAAAACGCAGTGGCACATGTTTGTAAATATAATCACAGAAAACAAAGTTAAAAATATGTTTGGTTCAATTTAGAAAACATTTTTTGTGAAAATATTTTCTAACAGGGGAACAAAATTGAAAATGATAAAAACCATTTTCAATGTTTTCAAATAAAATGAAAACGCAGTGCACATGTTGTAAATATAATCACAAGAGTGTTCTTCTTTTTCTTCCTTGAAGCCTTTCTACTCATCGTCTCTAGATAAAACATTAGTTGCTTCTTCATCTCCTTTTTCTCACACAACCTCTCTCCATCAGGTCCCTTTCCGTCACCGACAGCTTCATTCTGCTTGTCATTACCACCCACAACCTGTCTCCCCCAATCTTCAACCCCTTCACTCAAACTTGGTTAAGAGACTAGTTTCGCTCACATGGGCAGGCAGATCAAGACTCCAACTGGACAGTCTTGCACAAGATTAACGATACTTCTGTGGTCATATTTTCGTCAAGAACACCGATAAAGATCCTGGTCTTCAACTTCACAAGACCCACTATCTGTTCCTTGAAAAAAGTTTGGGATTTGATTAAGGTGTGGATGGTGGATGACGATTGATGAGGGTGGGTTTTTTGGTGATTGCGCTGAGAAGGTTTTTTTTTTTTTTTCCTGTGCTTAGAAATACTCTGGGTGGAGAAGATTCGGTATTTTGATTTTTTGAAAACAGAATATAAAAATCTTAACCAAACATATTCTCTAAATCTAAAAAAAATTGAAAATAAAAATTGTTTCAGAAAATGAAAATAGAAAACAAGGACTAAAACCAAGCGCCACCTAAAATACTTTACAGATATAAAACTCATAAAGAAGCACCAATCATACTGGAAAGGAATATAAACCTTCCCTACCAGAAATTGCCTAAAATAATGCAGATTGAAAAATGTACTGCCTCTAGCCCACAGCTATATCTATATTACACAATTGAGTTGTCATTCAATCAACTGGAATCAATCCCAACTTACTTAAGGCCAAAGCTTCATAGACAAAAATCTCCTTAATCATTTTCTACACTTCTAACAGGATTGAACATGATAAAAGGCTTCAAAAGAAAATATACTTTTCAGTTCAGACTACTTATGCAATATGCATATATAGAGGACCATAGCAAAGCAATTTCCTTTTCCTTTTAAAATAAAACACTCAAGATAAGGAGATTTACCTGTATGTTTTGAGCAACTGTTGTTGGTGACCAGCTTGAACCATTTGCTGGGTTAAATTATTGAGCAGTGGCAAAATTCTTGGTGGAATAAGAACAGGAGGTGTGTATAGAAGAGCATCAACATTATTTTTATGTAGCTCAGAATGGACATTAGAAGAATGATTCTTTCCATTAGGATCACCATCACAACCTGGTGATGCTGATGAAGGTCGCATTGAGTTTGGAAGAGAACCAAAGAGGCGCTCAGGTTCCACAGGTTTGCTGTAATCACACAGATAAGAGATGGTGCAGAATAACATAAATATAATTTTCACCAACAAAAAAAAACTAAATCATTTTATCATGCAGAACGCCAAAGGTTCCTCAATTTTAGAAAAGTAAGAGAGATAACAGAGAAGAGAAATGAACTCTGATCTTATTTCAGTATTGGAAAACTTAAGAAAAGTTAGTTACAAAAGAGGTATTTATAAGCCTCTGAACAAAAACTAACTAATTCCATACAGAACTAACCAACCTTCTAACAGAAACAACTAATCACCTAACGTAAAGAGGTGCAGATATTAAAGTGTAAAATGCTTACACAAAGAGTGGTGCAGTTAGCAAAAGTTAACCAGCACTTACAAGACAGAATACAATACAACTTTTACATTGTTAAATACATACTCTAATATCCCCCCTCAAACTCAAGGGGAAGAGTTTTCAGAAGAAACACTTTTCACATTGAGTTTGCTCCTAAGAAACTCAAATCTTGCTGAGGACAAGGGCCTGTTCAACACATCAGCCCACTGATCTAGAGCTGGAATGTCCATAACTGTAAGCTGTTTAGCCAGAATTTCTCCCTGACAACGAAGACATCAATTTCCATATGCTTCATGCGACTATGGAAAACTGGATTATGAGCAATGGACACAGCACTTTGGTTATCACAGAACAAAACAGGAGTTGTGAAAGAAACATGTAATTCAGTTAAAAGAGTATGAATCCAAGTTAACTCAGTAGATGTTTGAGCTAAGCTTCGATACTCAGCTTCAGTGCTGGACCTAGCGGTGACTTTCTGCTTGTGGGACCACCAGGAAATTAAATTTGGACCAAGAAATATAACAGATCCAGAGGTAGAGCACCTATCATCCACATCAGATGCCCAATCAGCATTACAGAAAGCATGAAGAGTCAATGGCTGAGTGATGCAAGTAGACTGAAACAAAAGCCCATGAAAAATAGTACCCTTAAGATTCTCTTAACCACTGCTCAATGAGAATCAATAGGTGCAGCCATAAACTGACAAACTTTGTTGACAGCAAAGCTAATTTCTGGTCTAGTAAGTGTTACATACTGCAATGCCACTACTACTGACCTGAACAAAGTAGGAACATGAAAAAGATCAGCTCCATGCATAGACAACTTGCAATTAGATACCATGGGAGAAGAGATGGAATGAGCTTCAGCCATATTAGTTTTGTGTAACAAATCCCATATGAATAGAGAAGAATCACACTTACTTGCTTCAAAACCAAACTGAAGTAAAGTAGATTTTAATCTGTCAAACCACTGCCTTGGAGCTTGCTTTAAACCATAAAGTGCCTTGTTAAGTCTGCAGACTAAGGATTTATTAGCAGCTTCAAAACCAGGAGGTTGGATCATATAAACAGATTCTTCAAGGAGCCCATTAAGAAAGGCATTATTCATATCAAGTTGAAATAACTTCCACCCATGTGAGAGAGCAAGAGTGAGGATTATTCGAATAGTGACTGGCTTAATAACAGGAGAAAAAGTCTCATAAAAGTCAAAACCTTGAACTTAATTAAACCCCTTTGCTACTAACCTGGCTTTGTATTTGTTGATTGTCCCATCAGCATTTGCAACCAATAGCTTGTCTATGAGAAGGTAATGAAACCAAATCCAAAGTTTTATTTTTCATTAAGGCATCATACTCAAGTTGCATGGCAGCATGCCAATCTGAGTTTGCAAGGGCCTGTTTTACAGTTTTTCGTTCAGAATGAACAAGAAACAAGGAAGGGTGTAATCTAGGATTATGAATACCAGATTTAGACCAAGTTTGCATAAGATTTTTTTTTGGCCAGCAAAAATAAAGTATATATATATATATATATATATATATATATATATATATCAAAAGAATTGTTTGCATTACAAGAAGTACTGCATACCAATACCCTAGAATAACATAACAGAACTAACTTGAACCATTGAAGCATGATAAAAGCCCCCTGAGTTCTGCTATCAAAGTAGGTCTACATACAAAAAACATCACATTTCTATCCTCCCCTAGTTACAAAAGCCTCTCCCATATTAGTAGACCAAAAGTGAAAAGGGAGAGTGAAACCGTCCTCTAAATTCCTAAGCCATGACCAGCATAAGAAGAGTGCATCCTCCATCAGGTTGTGCCTATTAAAACTGTCACCTTGAAAAATGATTTTGTTCCTAT
>PYAF01000970.1:532623-545400 GCA_007407185.1 Glycine tomentella | reverse complement strand
TCCCGCTCAGGTCGGCCATCCAAATCCAGGTGTCATGATTCTGTACATGTATGGCCATATCTTGAATATCCTCCATGAATTTGATAGCAGATTCTACCTCTCCCTCCATAAGATTTCTTCTCCAGCTAAGCTGCCATTCCCAACCAGATTGATTCATTGTACCCATATGATGTATGTATTGTTGTTGTTGATTAGAAAGTTGATATAGTCGCGGGTATCTTGCCATCAAGTTAGATCCATCATTTTTCCACCCATCTTCCCAGAACAGTGTCCTGGAGCCACAACTCACCTTCCATCTGATCCCATTTCTAAGCCATTGCCCCTCATCATTAGAATTGTATAGTAACCTGAGATCCTTCCACCAAATAGATTCTTTTCCATTTCTGGAAGGTTCTGTTAGACTCCTCCATCCCCCATACTTTGAGTCTAGGACTTGAACCCATAACTCCTCATGCTGATGGAATAAATTCCAGAACCATTTCCCCATTAAAGAGTAATTAAATTTAGTTAGATCTTTGACTCCTAGCCCCCCATTCTCCTTTGGTTGACAGATCAGCTCCCATCTTACCCAAGCTATCTTCTTTTGTTCAGCAGTACCACCCCACCACAACCTTTTCTGGATTCTCTCTAGGCTTTGGATCACCTTCTTCGGAGCCCTGAAAAAAGATAAAAGGAAAATAGGAATCGAATTTAACGTTGATTTTATCAAAGTGACCCTTCCCCCAAAAGAAAAAAATTTCTGTTTCCATTTGGCTAGTTTGCACTCATATTTCTTGATTAAGGGATCCCATGTCTCAATACGTCTTGGATTGGCTCCAATAGGAACACCAAGGTATGAAAATGGTAGTGACAACCTTCTACAATTCAAATAAGCTGCAGCATTATCAGCCCACTGATCATCCATCCCAAGGAGGCATGGGAAACAGGGATAAAAGTTGAAGAAGTAGCTGGTTGAGACACAGGAGAAGAATCAATAGGATGCTGACTATTTATAGGAGAGAAACCAGGAGGCACATAAGGTACAGACTGAGTTGTAGAAAGAGAAACTTGTGTATGGGAAGGTTCAGACAACACAGGAGGAGGAGACAGATTAGGATTGAGACTAAAATATGAGTTTAGATCACTAACAGAATTAGTACATGAAGGGAACATATCAGAATAAGGAAATATTTTTTCATTGAACAAGACATCTTTAGAAATATAACTTCTGCCAAAAGGTGACAGGCATTTGTAGCCCTTGTGAGAATTAGAATATCCTAAAAACAAACATTGTTGAGACCTAAACTTAAGTTTGTGAGTGTGGTAAGGTTTTAGGAGAGGAAAACAAGCACAACCAAAGGTTTTCAGAAATTTAAAATCAGGGTTCTTATGAAAAAGGATGGTGAGCGGAATGGAAAAACTAAGAGAGGTGCAGTAGGGAACTTGGTTTTTTTTTTTTGCTCAGCAAAGAATATATTTATATATGTATGAGAGAAAAAGGTACATGTATAAGTATAACATAAAAATACAACCTATCAACAGACAAAACAGAACTGTGGCTATTTAATACATGCGAGGTGCAAGATTAGAAAGCCAAAGAACTTGCTGAAGATAAGGCTCACACCCCTCCAAAAAAGAAATCACTTCTGTTAAAACCTCCCCCTAATGCAGAAACCTTCCTTAATATGACTAGACCAGAAGTGGAAAGGGATATTAAATTTTTTCTCTAGGTTAGATAACCAGGACCAGCAGAAAAAAAGAGCATCCTCCAACAGCTTATGTCCATTGAAGCTGGCACCATGGAACACTATCCTGTTTCTATGGTGCCAAATGCACCATGACAGAGCTATCCACCATATCTGCCATCGCTTGGTCTTAAGATCATTGGGACCGTAGTAGGCATGCTGTAAAAGATGTTCTTTAGGAGTTATTGGGAGTGCCCTTTGAATGTTTATCCAGTTCATGGACTCCCACCGTAACAGCATAATCTTAAGGCAACTTAAAAATAAATGTGGTGCGTCCTCTTCAGAACACCTACAGAAAGGGCAACTGATATCTGATAGTGGTATATTCCTACTGCTTAGATTCTTCTTAGTAGGTAAGCGATCCCTTAGCAGCCTCCAGGCAAAACATGAGGCTTTTCTAGGGATATTTAACTTCCCCATAACCTTAAACACCTCCTCTTGGTTCTGAGTGTTTGCCTCCTTATTCAGAAATCTATATGCACTTCCCACTGTGTATTTCCCACTCGGATCACCCTCCCAAACCTTTTTCCTTTGGTTGACACACCTCAGCCCAACTCACTCAAGCAATCTTCTCCTTATCTTCACCACCACCCCACAAAAATCTTCTCTACAGCCTCACCAATTTGTCCACCACTTTCTTAGGGATCCTGAGAAAAGAAAAAAGTAATATAGGAATCGAGTTAAGGACTGACCTTATGGGAGTCACTCTACCCTCGAAAGAGAGATATTTTTGCTTCCACTTAGCTAATTTTCTCTCAAATTTTTTGACTAATGGAACCTATGTCTCACACCGTCTTGGATTAGCTCCAATAGGGATCCTCAGGTAAGAGAAAGGTATTGACAACACCCTACAATTCAGATAAGTAGCAGCACAACTAATCCATTGGGAATTCACACCAAAAGCCCCAAAACTGCTCTTAGCAAAATTAATCTTCAAACCCGACACCAATTCAAAACACCTCAATAATACTTTGATAGTTCGAACGTTGGCCATTGTTGCATCCCCGAAGAAAATAGTATCATCTGCGTATTGTAAGAGACTAATATCCACATTGTCCTTCCCAACCTTATAGCCTACAAAACTGTTCTTTTCCTGTGCTTCCCTCATGAGGCCAGAAAGACCCTCAGCTACTATGTTAAATAAAAACGGAGCAAGTGGGTCTCCTTGTCTTAGTCCTCTTTTGGGTATAAATTGGGCAATTGGATTCCCATTGACTAATATAGACATTGAGGCTGATTTTAGGTAACCCTTCATCCAGCTGATCCACTTAGAGCAAAAACTCATCCTTTTCATCATATACACAAGAAAATACCAGCTAACTGAATCATAAGCCTTCTCATAGTCAACTTTGAAGACAAGGCAGCTCCTACCTCTCCTTTTAGCCTCATCCACCACTTCATTAGCAATAATGACACTCTGCAGCAAAAGTCTCCCTTCAATGAATGCGGATTGGCGATCGTCTATTAAAACTGGTAGCACCTTCTTCAATCTTGATGACAGCACCTTAGCGACTATTTTATACACACATCCTATTAGAGAAATAGGTCTATATTCGTCTAAGCTCATGGGGTCATGAAATTTAGGAATCAAGGCTAAAAATGAGGCATTACCACCCTTTGGATATACACCATTCACATAAAATTCATTCAAGAACCTTAGGCAATCAGGTTTAAGAACTTCCCAAAATTCTTTATTGTAGCAATTCAGACGTGTTTCATGGCCATAGACCAAGGCCTCAATTTCAGCAATTGATAGGGTGTGTTTCTTGCCTTCAATGACAGATATAACAGGTGCATAATCTGAAAGAAAACCTTCAAGGATAGCATCAACATATTCCTCATGTCGAACCGGGACACCAACTCCTGCAAGTTCATCCACGTAACCATTGATCTTTCGCAAATACTCATCCATGGACTTATCAGTTAGTGAAACTGCGCGCATCGCAGTTCTCAGTTGACGAGCATGGGACTTAGTGTGCAAGCTTAAGTGGTCATGAATCTTTTCCCAAACCTGATATGATGATTAGTTCCAAGAACCCGCGACATAACTGATTTTGAGAGCGTTGACTGAAGCCAAAAAAGAAGAGTTTGATCTTGAACTTCCCAAGCCTCGCACTCAGGATTGGCTGTATCAGCAACGCGATCATCCTTTGTGAGATAACGAGGAGGAACAATAGGATTGACCACAAAGCGCTGAAGTTTATGCGCTTTCAGCACTGGTTCCACATGTTGACGCCAGTGAAGATAATTGGAGTCATCAAGCTTTTCAGCTATGGAACTGGGAAACCAATGTGAGACCAAACCTGATGGAGCGGAAGCGGAAGCCGTGAACAAACAAGATGAAAACAGAATCACAGGCGATGACGACAATGTAGGTTCACAAAAGAGAACAGGACCTAGTCGCGACCTACCCACAAACAGAAGTGAAGATAATCGGGACCCAAACAGGAACAAAAATCATGATAGAACTGGAAGCAATCATGACCCAAACAGAGACCCAATCGCGATTCAGAACGCAGAACCAAAATCATATGAGCGAACAAACAAATGAGATAGAACGAAGGGTTAGAACGAAAGATCACTGCACGATCAGTGCAAAAAATTGGCTCTTGATACCATTTTAGAAAAGTAAGAGAGATAACAGAGAAGAGAATGAACTCTGATTTTATTTCAGTATTGGAAAACTTAAGAATAGTTAGTTACAGAAGAGGTATTTATAAGCCTCTGAACAGAAACTAACTAATTCCATAACAGAAACAACTAATCACCTAATGTACAGAGGTGCAGATATTAAAGTGTAAAATGCTTACACAAAGAGTGGTGCTGTTAGCAAAAGCTAACCAGCAATTACAAGACAGAATACGATACAATTTTTATATTGTTAAATACATACTCTAATACTCAAGCATAACACTATGCTTCTATGACAGGTAAACCATTTCCTACATAATTTGAAGATATTTCTATGATGCCATCGACCTGTTACCAACCCTAGAATCATGGACAATCAATAAACCTTTGAAAGTTATAAAGCATAATTTTAGAGAAAGGCAAGTGATAACAGAGAAAAGAAATTGATGAACTGAAATTCTGATATTATTTCTATAATGGAAAGCTTGATTTATGTTAGGTACAAGAGAGGTTTATATAACCTCTGAACATAACTACCTAACTGTACAATTGTATTAACTAACTGTACAACAGCTTTAACTAACTTGCTAACTGATAGAACTAATAATAGAGGTGTAGATAGCAGTCACGATACATGTACAGAAAGACAGGTGCAGTTAGCAAAAGCTAACCAGCACTTACTATATTTACATTGCTAAATACAACTCTAATACCCCCCTCAAACTCAAGGGGAAGAGTTTTCAGAAGAAAAACTCTTTACATTGAGTTTGCTTCTAAGAAATTCAAATCTGGCTGATGACAAGGGCTTGGTTAGCACATCAGCCCACTAATCTAAGCTGGAATGTGCACAACTGACAGCTGTTTAGCTAGAACTTTCAGTGTCGGTGCTATATAGCAAATCACTTCCAAGGGGCTTGCTTTAAACCATCCAATGCCTTGTTAAGTCTGCAGACTAATGACTTATCAGCAGCTTCAAAACCAGGAGGTTGACTCATACAAACAGATTCTTCAAGGAGACCATTAAGAAAAGCATTATTTACATCAAGCTGAGACAACTTCCAGCCATGGGAGAGGGCAATGGTGATGATAATTCTAATAGTAACAGGCTTAATAATAGGGGAAAAAGTTTCATGAAAATCAAAAACTTGAACTTGAGTGAATCCCCTTTGCTACTAACCTTGCTTTGTGTTTGTTTATTGTGCCATCAGCATTTTCCTTTACTCTAAACACCCATTTACAATCAACAGCTTGTCTGTTAGGAGGTAAAGAAACCAAATCCCAAGTTTTATTTCTCATTAAGGCATCATACTCAAGTTGCATGGCAGCATGCCAATCTGAGTTAGCAAGGGCCTATTTGACAGTTTTAGGCTCAGAATGAACAAGAAACAAGGAGGGATGTAATCTAGGATTATGAATACCAGATTTAGACCGAGTTTGCATTGGGTGACTGTTATTGGGAATGGAGTGAGGGACAGAAATATCAGTAGGTGCAGAGGAGGGTGCAGAGACAGTGGCAGTCTCTGAAGAGACATGTGAAATAGAGTCAGAAGTTGAAACAATAGCTGGCTGTGACACAGGAGAAGGAACAACAGTGTGCCGATTGGTTATAGGAGAGAAATCAGGTGGTACAGTAGGGACAGATTGAGAGGATTGTGTATGGGAAAGGTCTGATTACACAGGAGGAGACAAATTGGGATTAAGACTGAAGTACGTGTTTAAGTCACTAACTGTATTTGGGCATGAAGGGAACAAGTCAGAATAGGGAATTTTTGCTCATTAAACAAGGCATCTTTAGATATATAAATTCTGCCAGAAGGGGACAGACATTTATAGCCATTGTGAGAATTAGAATACCCTAAAAATAAGCATTCCTGAGATCTGAAATTAAGCTTGTGATTGTGATAAGGTTTTAAGAGAGGAAAACATGCACAACCAAAGGTGTTTAGAAACTTAAATCAGGATCTTTTTGAAAAAGGATGGTGAGAGGAATGGCAAAATTAAGAGAAGAAGTAGGAAGTCTGTTAATGAGATAAACACCAGTGGTAAAGGCATAATCCCAAAAATTCAGAGATAAAGAAGCACGATGCAATAAAGTAAGACCTAAGTCTACTATATGCCTGTGTTTTCTCTCAACCATTCCATTTTGATGATGAGTGTGAGGACAAATGAGCCTATGAGAGATACCAAAAGAGTTTAAAAGAGTGGAAAAAGGTCTATACTCTCCTCCCCAATCAGACTGCACACTTTTTATTTTAGTGTTGAGATGTAATTCAACAAGAGACTTAAAAGTCTAGAAAACAGACACGGTTTCAGCTTTGGATTTAATAGGAAAAATCCAAGTATACCTAGAGAAAGCATCAATGAAAGACATATAATACTTGAAACCAACATAGGAAAGGGTCCCCATAAATCTGTAAAAACCAGTTCTAAAGGAGAATAGACTGTATTGAACTTGGAAGATGGCAACCTATGTGATATCCCATACAACAAGATGCACAAAAATCTGGAACAATTTTATTCAACTGAGAAACATTACAATTGCTTAGGACAAGTCTCATTACATGATGATTTGGATGTCCTAATCTAGCATGCGAAATATGGGCAGTATTATGAGAAGAAAAAACAGAAACAGAAGAAACAGTGGTAGATTGTTGAGACAAAGTTTTTGCTGAAGCAGAAGCTGAAGTGGACAGCAACTGAGGAGAGGTGTGCTGGAGCGGGATATTCTGAAAATAGTACAGTCCATCAGCTACAACAGATCCTTGAAGTAGGACTTTATTTGTCTCCTGGGATTTCACAAGACAGAAATGAGAATGAAACTCAAAGAAAACAGAATTATCTTTTGCAAATTGACTAACACTTAACAAATTTTTTGAAATGGAAGGAACATGTAACAATTTTTGTAGTTTAAAAATGGAATGACTATTATTAGGAGACATAAAGCAAGAGGAACCGGCACCATTGATATTCAAACTTTCACCATAGCCAATAAAGACCTGATCTGGACCATCAAAATGATGGAATTGCTTCATGTGTTGTGACTCACCAATTACATGAAAACTAGCTCCAGAATCTGGAATCCAAGTGGAGCCAGCTAGATCACCACCAGAATTAGTCAACATAGCACTAGGTTGATTCCCAGATTGAGCTGCAGGCTTGTAGTTAGGATTAGTCCAGGTGTTAGATGTCCTAGTAGATCCCACTGAATATGGAATAGGCTGACTGGTGGCATGATCAAAGAAAGCAAGAGATTCATGAGGCTTGAAAGCAACATCTGACCTATAATGACACACATTTGCAGTGTGTCCAAACTTGAGACAGATTTGACATTGGAAATTGGCAAATCTGCCACCCCCACAACCTCTGCCAGATCCATTGCTGCGACCAGTGCCATTATCAGAAAAACCACCACGACCACCACCATTCCGACCATAGGAACTTCTGGAATTTGTGTACCCTTGAGTGTAGTTTAAAGAAGGAGAGCTTAATACCTGAATCTCTTTGTTATATCTGTTAAGTCTAGTCTCATGTTCATATAGAAGTGCCTCTATTTCAGCAATAACTGAAATTACTGATGCATAATCAGAGGGGAGACCTTCCAGCAAGGCATCTACATACTCTTCATGTCTCACTGGAACTCCAACTCCAGCTAACTCATCATCATAGCCTTTAATCTTCCTCAAGTACTCATCAACGGATTTGCCATCAAGGGAAACTGCTCTCATTGCAGTGCATAATTGACGTGCTCTGGATTTAGTGTGTAGGCTAAAGTGTTCATGAATTTTGTCCCAAACTTGCGAGAACAAACCAGAATGCGCAAGTAGCCGTGAGCAAGCATTGTTCTTGAATTAGCATGAACAGGAAAATGTCGTGAACCAAGAACAAGAACAGAAACGCAAGCAGGAACGGAGTCAACAAACAGGCACGTGATCGAAGCACAAGACTCGCGAACGAGCAAGAACAGAATCGCGCGAGCAATTACTGCACTTGATCGAAGCACAAGACTCACGAACAAGAATCTTGATGAAGGAACGAAACAAGAGCACGAAGCAGAAATCACGAGCAAGAACAAACAGAAGCTTGAATGAAAGATGCACGATCAGTGCAAATTTTTAGCTCTAGATACCATTTTAGAGAAAGGTAAGTGATAACATAGAAAAGAAATTGATGAACTGAACTTCTGATATTATTTCTATAATGGAAAGCTTGATTTATGTTAGGTACAAGAGAGGTTTGTATAACCTCTGAACAGAACTACCTAACTGTACAATTATATTAACTAACTGTACAACTTCTTTAACTAACTTGCTAACTGATAGTACTAATAACAGAGGTGTAGATAGCAGTCACGATACATGTACAGAAAGACAGATGCTGCTAGCAAAAGCTAACCAGCACTTACAATATTTACATTGCTAAATACAACTCTAATACATAAGATCTACTACAACAAAAATACCAAACCCTTTTAAGTATAACAACCAGATGGATGATACAAGAGGCAACATCAACATAAAATTCAAAATGGATTAAATTCATTTCAAAATTCTTATAATATTTACATTTCAAATACTATTAATACTATTTATAAGGCCTATCCCATTCATATTATACAACAACAATAATAGTCTTCTCCCACTAGATGGGATCATCTACATGGATCATATGATGATATTGGGCTTGGTTCAAAACCAAATTCATATTATATATAAATAAATAATGATGATAAAGTTGTCTTATATGTTAGCAACTAGAAGTTAAAGGACCTGACCGTTACCAGGCTGCTGCTTCATTTTTGCTTTAAAGATTGATTTATTCTAATGAAATGACATTTACCTGAGACAAAGAACAGTGATTAAGTTCATGCAAGAAAATGAACTTTTTGGTTGAACATGTCAAAAATCAACAACATTAAATACAAACCTGTAAGATGATAATAGCCGCTTAAATTCATCTTCTAGCTTAGAAATAGCTTCGCTTATCAAATTGTTGGCACGGATGACAACACCATCATCATTCTTAAAACCCTTCTTATTACCAAAAAATCTAATGTTTATTCTCAGCTGATCAATTGCTTGAAGATAGTTCTTCACATCTTCATGTGGTCCTTTAACTATTTTTGCTTCTGCCTGTATATTAGATCAATGGGAACAGCACCATATAAATATCTATATATATATATATATATATATATATATATATATATATATATAATGAAACAAATCATAAGACTAAGATATATCTGCACCACATTTATGGCAATGAAAGGAAAATTCCTTAAGTTGGTAAAGCAGAAGAAATATAAAGAAAGAAACTCATTTCATAGTACCTAAGGGCTAGGGTAGTACTTTAACCCATCAAATAGGACTAAAATAATAATGAAATAATGATATAAAGAAGTAAACAAGCATATGGTCAGCAAGATGCAAAATAAAATAAAAGTAAATAAAACAAACACCATAATATTTCTTAGAATCTAGTCAGTATGGTTTCATTTTCATTCAAGACATTTTTCACCTAATTTATGATTGTTACGAGGCATTAAAAGAGGCTCTATCTGGGACAGGGCATTTCCCCATAAAACTAAGATAGATGGACTTAGAAACCAAAAGATGGGTTTGGAAATTTTTGTCTAGGTTCACTGTATGATGTAATTATGAAAATCAGGATCAGGAATTGTATCACTGTATTTAACATAATCATATTTATTTACATTAATTGCCTTTGTCATGCTTTTTAGCAAATCTTGACATAACCACTTCCAAGTTCCAATGAAAGAGGAGGATTACGTTTGGCTATTGAGAACCCTTGTTCACCAGTTATATTCTTCCTCTTCATCTAACTTCTCTTGGAATTCTCTTTATTTTTAAGAAATCTGTATGATACAGATGCCAGTGTCAGATTTCATTCAAAACACTTACATTTCATTAACAAAGCATTAGCATTATGGAGAGGACCATGACAAAGCATTAGCATTATGCAGAGGACCATGACAAAGCATTGCCACGTAAAAGAAAATTCGAAAGCCTTATTACCCATATCAAAGGATTGAACAATTTTTCAAAAAAAAATAAAAAATAAAAATAAAAATAGAAGAAGAAATCAGTTTAGAGTGAAGCAGATCATGAAGTGATTCAAAAATCAAACAGTGAACAATGGTAACCACCACAAGAACGAACCTGATAATATTGATCAAAGTGAGCCAATATGACCTCTGCAGACTTCAAAGTCCTATCAATATTCTCATGGGCTTTCCGAATAGAATGCGTTCTGATCTGCAAAACCAAACCAGAAGAAGAAAAAGAAAAAGAAAACCACACATTCAGCAGCCACCATATGTGAGTACCTTGAAAAAGAAGCAAAAGCAAAACACAGATGTCCCTTAAAAGCTAAGCAAGAAATAAAGTCCAAAATCCTTGATACTGTGGGAAATTGCATACAAATGTGGCCACAATTGCGGTCGCAAAGACGACAAGTAAGCTCTTTTTCCGTGGCTGCAGTAGCGGTTTTCATCACAATAATTGATATCTCGGGAAATTGCAGACAAATGCAGCCACAACTACAGTAGCAGAGACCTCCAATAAGGTCTCCGTGACTGCAGTCACAATTTCGTCGAGATCTTTGATATTGCAAGAAATCGCAGACAATTTCAGTCACGAAGAGTCGAAAAATCTTGACGTCGCGGTCAAAATCACAATAAAGAACAGCTTTTCTTTTCGAAAACTAGCAAAGACCCGATACAAAAGAACCGATTTTGAGTGGAGAGAGCGACCTGGGTGGGGCGCATGGCGGTTTCGAGGGCGGAGAGGCGGTGATCGAAGGAGCCGAGAATCGAAACGACGTCGTCCGTGATGGCCTGGCTTCTCTCCAGAGACGCTCTCATCGCCGCAGCTTTCTCGCCCAGCAAATCATCACTCGCCACAGCCATTCCCATCTTCTTGACTTCTTCTTATTCGGATTCTGATTTTGATTTCGAGTTTGATTTGGTTTCTTTGCTTTGCTTAGGCTATGAACACGAAACGAAACAACACAGTGACAATTGCTTGCAAACACGTCACCTCTATATAGTGCTGTCAACAGTTTTCCGCCATTTGTCTGTTTTGGACTTTCGCTAACGTTTCTTGGCTTCTGTTTGCCACCCCGCTAGCTTGTCGGTTTGTAGTACTCTTCTTTTGATTTTTTTTTTTAATTTACCTGACATTGATAAATACCACGTGATGTTCTATCCTGATTTTAATTGCACAAATTCTTTAATTTATATTGTTAGGGTCAGAAAAGTCAGACCAATTCGTACTCCAACATTATAGGAGTAGTTTTTATGTTTTACAGTAACATTGTGGGATTTTTAAAACTACACATGTTAATTTTTGTATCAAGTTGGATCATTGATTGATGGTATGAGTGATATTTGACTCTTTTTTTATAAAGTTTCGAATTTAAATTTATGAATAAAAAATATTAAAAAGAAAAAATTTCATAAAAGATATTCAAAGGATTACTTTTAATTTTCTTTATACGAGATCGAAATTGAAAAGAAATAAAGTTTCATAGGATTTGACATTTTTAGTCAACATTAATATGAAAGAACACATTTTGTAAATCAATCTATTTGTTAGGGATGTAAATCTAATTTATTTTGTTAGTAAATTATTTTTTGTACATATTAAGTAGTTACCAAAATACGAAAAAAAACCATAACATATACAAATAAACTCTCAAATATTTAAGTAGAAAATAACAATTTGAGAGCTTTAAATAGAAAAAAAAATAATGAAAAATCCAATTTATTTAATTTAAAATTCAATGAATAATATAAAGGTACTTAAACAGTTTGAGACTGTGAGTCCAAGATAGATGAGTGTTGCTTTATACACTATATAAAATTTCTTATACACTATATAATTTTTTAAAATGTCAAAATTACCCTTCTGTTTATTTTTATTTATGGTGCTTGCTTTTGTTATCACTGTTGTCGAGATATAGTGTATATAATACGGATCAATGGATCCGGTAGTTGATCATGTTACGGATCAATGAATCCGTGTATATCCGACGGATTGAATAATCCATAGTTATAATATGTAAATCCCACGGATTGAATAATCCGTAATTAGATTAGTAGTAAGAAAGGCCTTGGGTATCTCACGGATTGAAGGATCCGCATTGTATGTAATCCGTGTACGAAGTATGTGAAGCCGGATTGAGTAATCCGCGTCTAGGTAATTAGTAAGAGTGGCCAAGGTATGCTCACAGATCCATTGATCCGTACCCGGCAAGGGAATAGGCTCTCGGATCCATTGATCCGTAATTGTCCAAGAATTGCGTGATCCGTAAATGGCCTAGGAATATCTCTTATAATTTTGTGAAATAACTTTCCAAAAACAAAACATCTTTTATAAGTTTGTGAAATAAGTTCCCAAAA